>CM057003.1:4759708-4994708 GCA_029891345.1 Dryococelus australis | reverse complement strand
ATCTAGCCGACTCCCAAACCTACTATTCCCCCTCCAACTGATCACTGGCTTTAAGTCGTGCCAGATCCCCAACACTCCCACCCTCCCTCCAATCATTTACCCACTCCAACTTCACCCCCACCACTATATTCCATTAACCATCTAGCCGACTCCCAACCCAACTATTCCCCCTCCAACTGATCACTGGCTTTAAGTCGTGCCAGATCCCCAACACTCTCACCCTCCCTCCAATCATTTACCCACTCCAACTCTACCCCCACCACTACAATTTGTGGTTTAACGATGACATCACATTGCCCGCTCGTGATTGGCTGGTGGTCACGAGATACCACGTCCTCTGCAGATAATTAATTTAGACGAAATCGCGTCACATCACAGTTCTTCGTCTGATGCGAGAGATTACAATTCGCTCTTTCTTCCCTGATGTTTTTAGCCCTCAGTCTGATATGGTATTATTTTAAGTTCGACTCATCCATCATATTTCTCTGCTTATTATCGGGAGTGCTCGTTATTACACATACATTTCCCCGCCAACGTAAAAAATAAACCTGCTCAAGTTTCAAGTACCTGTTCGGATCAGCGAGCTACTGGAATGTACATATAAACATGAAGCGTTCGTTGAATAGTGTGTCTGCGACCAGCATCCTTACTTCATCTTTCATGATACCGTCGTTGATAACAGCCAAAACAGCCAACGTTGTCGATTCGCAAACCATAAATGTTAAGCCCTTGAAACTTGGAATGTACGAGGCCAATTCAGGCGATAGTCTTGTCTTCCGTGCTCTTTTCAGCCACCAATCCACCATTCATTTAACATTTTTATTTATCGATCAGTCTCTCAAATTTTCGATCAATCTTTCAATTTTTTCGATGAATCTTTCAGTTTTTCAATCCACCGTGGATCCATAACCAACCCTTCGGTTTGTCGTCCTATTCATACATGCAAGAAACCCAATTGTCTCAAATGTTATACTTGGCGACTGCACTAACGTTTGGTGTGCATTCCACTGTCTTTGCATTTATACATAAAATCTTCATTAATATTCTGTGTACTAACTATTGTCCAATTGTAAAGGCCTGCCATGCCAAACGAGCATACCAGTTGGCCAACCAAATGTCCAGAACAACAAACACACAGGTCAACCGACTAGACCAAACAACTAGATGTCAATGATCCCTAAAAAAATAAACCTCAAAAAGAAACTGAGGACACGCAATAATTTTTCAAAGTTACGCACATCGGAAATATTATACATATTCTCTCTAAGACACTAATATTTCCTGTCACTCAACTTATAACATGCGGCAGATTTCTGTTCATTGAGAAAGATTCCATCTCCGGAACCGTTTCGCCAGTTTACAGCAGTTCCGAGACTGTGAAAAATGTATACTTTTTCTTAGTTTTTCCACTAATTATAAGTTTAAAACAATGTATGTAAATAAATTTGGAGTACTCTGTAAGGAAGCTGTGAATATAGTGTTGCTTTCCGGCGACCCATTAATTTGGCGTGCTCAGAACTCTAGTACTAGCTCCTTTCTCAGGAACCGTTTTTTGGAGCAGTCCCGTGATGTATTGCTCGTCCCTAGCAGTTTGTAGATAACTCCCCGCGTGTAAAAATTGCGATGAGGTATTTAGAGATGGATCATGTTCTTTGGACAAGCAGGGAGATGGCGGAGTGAATGAAGAGATTTGGACGGTTCTTAACAGCGAGGTCTTGAGAGCCGATGAGGGTGAAGCGAGGTGAATGTTGAGCAGCGCTGGAATGAAAGGGCGTGGGAAACAGGAGATTCCCTAGAAAACCCGCCGACCAACGGCATCGTCCGGCAATATTCTTACATGCGAAAATCCGGAGTGACCCTTTCGGGGATTGAGCCCGGATCGCCTTGGTGGGAGGCAAGCAGGCTAACCGCTCAGCCGCCTTGGCCCCAAGATGGCGGAGGAGTCAACACTGCCACGGGAAACCAAAATCAGTACGGTCGGGCCAGAAATCGAACCCGTGTCTCGATAAGTAGTTAACAAGTGCTGCGAGTAATCGCAAATCCCATCGCCAGCGCGCTCTCCTATTCGTTTCTACAACTCTTTTTCCATAAAATGTCGTCAGTTATCTTCCCTTCTTTATACAATCTTTTGCTTCGCCGATGACGGAGTGACGCATTCTCGCGCGGCTCGGTCGGACCTCCTCAATGTACAGCACATAGCGCAAGAACCAGAACAGCATGCATCTAAAGCTCCGGTTGTCGACGTCAATCTCCCAACTACATACACTCAGTGATATCAACACTACTTCGGAAAATGTGCCTATCACGCCTAGCTTTTTTTTTTTTTGCAAATTGAAGATTTTCGTTGGACTTGAAAAACAGTAGGATGTTCATCATGTTCATCAGGACTGATGAATTCCATACACGGCAGTTTAGTTTGATAACACACATCTTGAGAGCATGTAACGCTAAATTGAATAGTTGATATCAGGCGAAAATCACCCATTATATTAGGATGTAACCAGAAGCGAATCACACTAAAGTTAAAAAGATGGTGCTTAAAAGAGACCAAATACTCTACTGGGATTCCACTGTAATATATTCACCGGCACATAATCAGGTTTGTGTTATAGACCTGCCAGACACACAATTTGGTTATTGTACCTTGGTCATTGTTAGCATCAGCTTCGCTCTGTAATGCGACACCATACACACGTTCCGAGCACTTTATATGTTTTCTTCGTGTTTCTTTCCATGACTTTTTTCTTTCTCAATGTTTTGGGTTTTTTTTTTTTTGCTTAGAGTGATGCCCTTTTAGTAACTAGATCGCGCTAGTGAGCTGCTAAGAGCTAACTCATCTTGCAGTCATCAACACAACTAAATCAGCTATCGGCAAGAAAAATTAATTTAATATGCGCAGGAGTAATTGTTGGCCTTTTTTTTCCCCAGGGAAAATTCACTGACGGAACAATATCTTTTATGAATTCCTAAACTATAGACAAAATAAATCATGAAATTTCCCATATTATTTAAATGGAGTGTGCATAATTAAAACGATGTAACCTAAGTAATATTCGAGGTTTAAAAAATCACTTAACTTAGAAAAAAACTGAGTCATAACAGAATATCACAGTGAAATTTGATGAGCATTTTCAGAATCTAAGGGAATTCTGGTATTGCCACTTAGAAAATTCGTATAAAATTGTGTATGTCGATGATATTATTATTGTTATTATGTCACTTTTACCTATCATAATTGCATTTCAATAGCTTTTATTTAACGATACAGTAGGTTTTTACAGATCGGTTGTAGTCAGATTTTAAGTTTCATTGCGACGTTATAAGCACTGGTTTTTTTTTGTCCGTTTAGCTTTAAAATGTGTCCGAGTGTAATGTTCTTCACGTATATAAAATTATAAGCAATAAAACGCTGCCGTCCCGTCCCTTGTGGGAATCGAACCCACGACCTTTGGATTAGAAGTCCAACGCGCTTTCCTCTGCGCCAAAGAGACATATAATACCAGAAGTTCTTTTTTATAGATAGAGCATGCGATCATGTGCCACTTTGAGTGCAGTCAATGGCGAAAAAAAAAACATGTTTAACGTCAGAAGGGGACATACCTTTAGGATCCCCTGTTAAAATATATTTGCTTATCGTACAATTTTCATTTTGACGTGATCAAAATCTAAACTAAACCCTGCGTAGAAGCTAGAAAAAAGTATATAACCCACAAGCGAAGATGTACCGTATATAATTCCCAGGAACACATTATAGCAATAGAGACTGTATACAGCTCATAAACGCATCCCGATGAACAAACCCAGTTTGGGTGCCAATTTATTTTCATTACAGCTGCCCTTACTCAGGGCCGGACTAATACCTCCGGAGGCCCCCTAAATACTTAGGTTTTCGGTACCACCAGTCTTCGCAAAAAAAAAAAAAAACAACGTACACTGTGATGGGAAACAGTGTTTATATTTTCGTATCCTTCCAATTTA
This sequence comes from Dryococelus australis, assembly GCA_029891345.1. Lineage (NCBI taxonomy): Eukaryota > Metazoa > Arthropoda > Insecta > Phasmatodea > Phasmatidae > Dryococelus > Dryococelus australis. The sequence continues at coordinate 4,990,730 of CM057003.1, read as the reverse complement.
TTTGTATTTGAAAAACTCTCTGCTACATTCTGTAACTGCAAACTTTTTTAAAGGTAAAGGCTAAATCTTACGTAACACATCTGCTTCTACACGTAGTAGAGATAAAGGGTTAATTTTTGTGGAACCTGTTTCAGCTGCACTGGTCGCAATTTTACACCATACAGTCCATGGTTAATCTGACAATGTAACATTCCTGTGGTGCTCCCCCCCCCCCCCACGCAAACACGAGTTCAAATTGCCTAAGGGTTAATCCAGCCCTGCCTTTACTATAATCCATTCAAGGTAACTTCACATTTTTATGAAGCCCTGCTTAAGTTCTGCTTCCAGGATATTCATCCACCGCGTGCGAACTTAGGTTAACCAAGTGTAGAAAATTACACCAAAGGGCAAGGCACCGAATTCGTGCGCACTCAGGTGTAATAATGTTTTGTATGAGAACTATTTCTTACTAGATGCCACCAACACACGTGTTTTCTCACTGTTATACATATTTATTATAAATCAAATATTATAATTTATAAATAATATATTGGTATACCTTCAATTTAACGTCAAATAAGATACTTCTATATTAACAGAGATATAGAACGTTTGTGATACATGACATATTCAGAAAATAACCAAAGACGTCATACATGGAGTGATTTTTCTGCATTGTATGTTTTCTATACGTGTTGTTTCAAATACACTTTGTGTAGTTTTTATTGTACGTTTTTCGAAACAGTTTCTCAGCTTGCCTATTACATTTAAAACACATTTAAAATCCCATTTTAAAAATATATTCTAGAGTTATTATCGTAAAAGAAAAAAAATGTTAAAATAAAATTCAAAACATGTTAGTTTTTGTTAGTTATTTCGCAGCGTATACGATTAATTTCGTCAGGTAAGACGTGGATTCACAAAGGTCGAAAAAAAAACTGTTTTTGGGTGTCTTTAAGGATTTTTTTTGTGAAGAAGTGTTTTAGGAAACACCATACATTAATCACGAGTTTCACTGAAGTATATAAACAAAACACATACAACACTCGTAATAATATCATTATAAAGGAAAGTAACTTCATCGACTTCTGATTTTCACCACATAAATCCCGATTCGGTTCTAGTACTCTATTGTATTAATGTCAAGGTCAGCGAAATACGTTGTGGACTCTAGTATCTACAGCCAAGAATTTACGAACATTTTTGAACAGTAACTACAGCATTGTTGCCCTATTCGAATCTAACAGTCATTATGTAGTAAAGGCAGTTCACGATAAAGTGAGAACTTTTGAAATCAAGTTTAGAAAAGTCCCTGCTCCGGCCTGCACATATTTTAACGGACGCATCGAGTGACATACGTCCAGTAAAGTTGGTAACGATGGATGGAAAGTAGTTCCACATCTTAAAGTCGAATAAAAATTGTAAGGTAGCCATTTGTGATGTCTTAAATTATTTCCTTCGCTTTCTGTTTCTTTTGAAGCACTGAAGTGTAAAAATGACCAGTTTTGTACAGTAACTATTTTTCTAATAATTCCCCAGTTTCGCTTGACCGATGCATCAATAAAGTGATGAGGCCGATGTTAAGGTTAATTTTACATAAGGCGGAATAATACACAACACGCGTACAAGTACCTCTCAAGCAGGGCTTTCAAAAGTGCTCATTTTTCCGTGGTCAGATTATAGTGGCATGCGCCCTAGTAAGGTTGGTAACAACGGAGGGAAAGTAGTTCCATGTCTCAACTTTGAATTAAAAGTGTTAGATAAACATTTGTCAGTACTACAATTATTTATTTTTCTTTCTGATTTTTTTAGTACATGTAAGTGTATGGATTAAAATTTTGGTAAAATATTTGCTTTCATGATAATTTTACTGTTTCTCTACATTGACGTATGAATAATATGATCAAGCACATGGCCATGTTCATTTTATATATGGTGGAAGGATACACAATATGCTTTCACGTATCTCTTCAGCAGGGCTTTCAAAAGTGTTCATTTTATCGTGAACAACCTATAGTAACGTGTATGTGTATTATAAAAATGTATATTGTAGTGTACTACATTAGTAGTGTATGGTTGTTCCGATTGCCGACACCTTTGCCTAAGGAAAATCGTTATAAAGAAGAATTATTTAATCATTTACGCCGAGTCTTGCGCGGTTTTGTTATTTGATAGGTTCATCAAGGCATGATGGTAGGGAACGAACACGCTTTCTTATCCTTCTTTAGCTGTTGTTGAAAACCCTTGAGAACTGGTTGGACCAAACAGCTAAGTAACAAAACAAAATCATTTAAACATACGGCGAATAACACAGATGATTCAAATTACTACTGAAAATACCACACAGTGGAGATGTTTGAACAATTATTTAATTAATAATTATCAGCAGTAGAATTTTAAAAAAAGACTCGTGCCATTAAAATAGCAATCTCTTCCATTAACCTGATCATAATTAGCAATAGTATAACATTCATTGGTTTTATGACAGGTGATATTGTCAACACTAGATATCCATTGTGATTTATGTACTCTTTAACTTTCAGCTTTTCCACTAGTAAATAAGGTTCGAGAAAATTTTTAAATTACTTAAACAGGATTAAAGTGTTTTAATTAATGATTTCACTTAGCTCCAAGCAATTGGTTCCATCTGCCTGGGTATTATAATTTAAACTGCGGAAAATCAGTTCGGGTTTTAATTTCCAAGATGGTGGCCATAGATTTCCAATCAATAATTTCAAATCGATTATTTGCTTTTTAAATTATATATTCGTAGATCTTACCTGTTCTTTTAAAAATTTCGTACAAGTCTCGAAGTTCTGGGCGATCTTGGTCTTGAGGCTGGCTAATCGCCAGAACACCATGGGAGGTCTTTCTTGATTTATCTATGGCATACGGGCCTACCGTGCAGTGTTAAAACTCCATTCTGCACTTTATGTATGGTGAAGTCTTTCGAGTTATTTAAAGAAGGAAAGTACGCGGCGGCGATCATATACCGGCTGCCTTCTAATAAAGTATAGCCACGCTCACACATCTTCATCTCATCAGGACGACCTGTTCCAGAACTCGTAACTCGACAATTTTGCTGTTAGATTAAATACAAATCACACCAGTCTTAGCCCACGTGGGTTAGCTGTCCTGCAGGGATCTAAACTATCTCTAAGAAAAACTACTTTTGAAAATATTGAATGAAAACTTATTTGAAAAAGCCGCCGATCACGAGAGCGCTAGGCAATTCCAATATCTCGTATCGCATGGTTACCATAGTAACATTAAATAGCATTATCCGTTCGCTGAGGCCTATATAAGCAAAACTAATTTAACAAACTGAAAAGGCGTATAAAATGTCTTGAACTCATAAATTCTGTAAACAGACTTATAAGATGAGTTAACTTATTCAATAAAACAAGTAAACATGCTGTAAAAATACATATATGAGGAATAGTATTGCGTATTCAAACAAATAAATAATCGTATAATTTTTAACGCCGCCGAATGCCAAAATCTAGGACGTTACAATGATTAAAATGTATGCCTACATTGTTGGCCAAATTACAATTATAAAACTACAAACCCAGACAAAGTTATCTCAAATTCAGAAAAAAATAATATAATAAAGACTAAGCAAAGAGGAAGAGAGAGAGAGAGAGATTATGATTATTTTTGCAGCAAATAATGTACATAAACTGCGAGGTTTTTTTAGTGTTAAGGCGGTCTCCTATCTAGAGCTATTTTGGCATTTGAGACTGAGAAGCATATACGGGCTACTTTACCGGTCATATCAAGCGCCACATCGCCGCTACGCACAAGGCTCTTAACTGCCGTGCAGTGCAGTGTACCCATGGGACTTCCATCGGTGACTCTTTGATCATTTTACTGGTGTAAAGTGCGTGGCGGGATTCCATACAGACTCCCCTTATTTTCGCCCGTGCCCTGGTAGTATACGTTTTAAGAGATAGCAGTCTGAAATACTGAATAATATTCATAGCAGGCGTGATACGCGTCATATCTTGAGCGTTCTATTCCGTTCTCGTCTGGGATATTTTATTTTCGTGGGTGAATGTGTTGGGGACACACATTACAATTTCGTTAAAAAAAAAAAAATCGCGTATTCCAAATATGTTGTTGCAAAGCAGTTCAAACCTTAAGAATAAGGTGCTTTTGTGGTAGACCTTAATAACAAGTTTTAAGCATGCGTCTTTGTGTAAGTTTTATAGCCCCGGTTGTTTCTGGCGTAAACAAATGCATACTCATCAGTTGACAGCTCTGTCGTAGATTCAAATTAATTCATGGCCAGCGAGCATGTGAATCTTCTTTCGGCCTATAAATTATCCTACAATGTTTTGACAGATTTGTTGTATTGTTGAATCGTGTGCGTTGATCAGTTAGCATATTTTCGTCTGCTTATGACATGGTTTAAGGTTGAACAAGAAATAAACTGTCATGAGCTATGGTAAACTGTCATGAGCTATGGTAAACTGTCATGAGCTATGGTAAACTGTCATGAGCTATGGTAAACTGCCATGAGCTATGGTAAACTGTCATGAGCTATGGTAAACTGTCACGAGCTATGGTAAACTGCCATGAGCTATGGTAAACTGTCACGAGCTATGGTAAACTGCCATGAGCTATGGTAAACTGCCATGAGCTATGGTAAACTGTCACGAGCTATGGTAAACTGCCATGAGCTATGGTAAACTGTCATGAGCTATGGTAAACTGTCATGAGCTATGGTAAACTGTCATGAGCTATGGTAAACTGCCATGAGCTATGGTAAACTGTCATGAGCTATGGTAAACTGTCATGAGCTATGGTAAACTGTCACGAGCTATGGTAAACTGCCATGAGCTATGGTAAACTGTCATGAGCTATGGTAAACTGTCATGAGCTATGGTAAACTGTCACGAGCTATGGTAAACTGCCATGAGCTATGGTAAACTGCCATGAGCTATGGTAAACTGTCATGAGCTATGGTAAACTGCCATGAGCTATGGTAAACTGTCATGAGCTATGGTAAACTGTCACGAGCTATGGTAAACTGCCATGAGCTATGGTAAACTGTCACGAGCTATGGTAAACTGCCATGAGCTATGGTAAACTGCCATGAGCTATGGTAAACTGTCACGAGCTATGGTAAACTGCCATGAGCTATGGTAAACTGTCATGAGCTATGGTAAACTGTCATGAGCTATGGTAAACTGTCATGAGCTATGGTAAACTGTCACGAGCTATGGTAAACTGCCATGAGCTATGGTAAACTGTCACGAGCTATGGTAAACTGCCATGAGCTATGGTAAACTGTCACGAGCTATGGTAAACTGTCATGAGCTATGGTAAACTGCCATGAGCTATGGTAAACTGTCATGAGCTATGGTAAACTGTCATGAGCTATGGTAAACTGTCATGAGCTATGGTAAACTGAGCGCTTTTGAGGCATTAGTTACTCTCTTCTTTCAGCGATTTTCTATCCTCTGACCACCTTTTAAAATAAATATTGCCACCTAAGTAATGAACACAATGTGCGTAAGTATATTCCACCGCACTGTGAGCTCCTAAAGGTTGTTCACGATAAAGTGAGCACTTTTGAAATCAACCTTAGAAAATAGTCACTGCCCCCACGTGCATATATTTTAACGGACGCAATGAGTGACATGTGCCCAGTAAAGTTGGTAACGGAGTAGGGGAAAGTAGTTCCATTTCTTAACGTCGAATTACAAGAGTTAGGTAACCGTTTGTGATAATTAAAACTATTTCTCTCGTTTTTTTTTTTTTTTTAATATGCCGAAGTGTAAAAATGAGCAAAATTTTAAAATATTTACTCTTCTAATAATTTCACAGTTTCGCTTGACCGACGCATGAATAAAGTGATGAGACCCATGGCAATGTGAATTTTACATAAGGCGGAAGAACACACAACGTGTATACAAGTAAATCTTAAGCAGGACTTTCAAACGTGCTCATTTCACCATTAACATCCTATAACATGTAAAAACTCTATCTTTTCGCTTGGTCGATCTAGCACTAGGCAGTTCCCTTAAGGCCCAGTTTCATCCGCCGTGTCCATTTTTCCATTTAGGTACCATACCATCCTTTCCAGTGAAATAAATAAGTATTTCTTATTGCAGCACCTTTATATTTTACATGTCCTTAAAATGTATTCGCCAAATTTGATCAACCAACTATCTGTAAATTGTGAAACGACGAGAATCTATTGATAATTTGGAAGTGATGCTGCACCAAATATGTTATAACTACTTGACAAAAACTCAGAATTTATGTTTGTTCTACAGCGTAACTTATATTGCCAGAGATGTATAGCACTACACTCTAAGAAACTATTTGTAAATTTACCATATCAGTGTATACGGACAGTGACTCAGCATGAATGATAAATTATTTTCCCATACATGTATGGTAACGTTTCTACAGTTGCTCAGGAAAGAGTCAAATGTATAGGGAAGTTACCAACTTTGTATAGTAGAGATGCTAAACATTCCCATATTTTCATCCTGACATGTAGTATTATTTCCATACACCGTATAGGTTAAAGACTTCCATTACAGTTTACAAAGTTTACCCAAGAACATTTTTTACTTTGTAGTTTCGAAGTAAATGGTCCTACACATTTCGAACCGAGCGGGGTGGTGCAGTGGTAACTCACTGGACTCGCATTCGGGAGGTTCCCGACTCGATTCTCGGCCCTGCCATCCTGATTTCGGTTTTCCATGATTCCCCGAAATCACTCCTGCCGGACGCTGGGAAGGGTCCATAACAGAGGCTATGGCCTTGGATCTTTCCGACACAACATCACATGGTCTATCGGCAGCGACTGGGGATGCCAAAGGGTGATTTATCCCCGAAGGTCCAGCCTCATTAAATACAGTTGCTGCATGCTCCTCTAATAAGTCTGTTATTATACATGTTGACGAATTTGAACTCTCTGAATATATACTAATAGCTTCATGCTCGTCAAACCTCTCGCCCTTAATGACTGGCTCCCTTTCGCACTGCCAAAATGGATGGGTAGATTCAATTCAATTACAGTGACACGGTTCGAGAACTAATTTCTTTTAAGGGTGGTATAATTGTTATTTGAAATATAATGTAATTTTATTGCAATTGTTTCTGAGATAAATAGTTGGGGGGGAAAATAATAACACAATATTTTATATATCGTATTCATTTGTTAAGTATATTGTGCCAAAAAATTTTATAAGTAGGGATAGGAAAATTTCGCGCATTCATTTCGGGACAAGATAGACGTCAGACCCATATGCGGTCAAGTCACCTTTGCATTTGGATCACAGTTTATTAGACACGCCCTGGACACCTCTGAGCCAATAACAGACTAGCAAGTAAATACCTTGCGAATCCCATACTGCTATGTGCAAGGCTGCATCCAATAACACACAGCTGAGACTCCAGTTTGCACAGGACTGAGGAGTTCAGTCTACAGGTCATTCATTGCACTCCTGAAATTTTCTTATCCCTATTTATAAGGTGATTGAAGTCACGTATACCCACCGACATTTATTGAGATGGCTTAACGTAATGTGACCTAACCTAACTTAACCTAACCTAACCTAATCCAAAGTTAATGTAATTTCAGATTCCCAAAATGACTTGGATAAATAGGATGTACAAAATAAATGGGCGTAAAAGAAGGCACCTGTGCGAAATTCCTTCCCCACATCCTCATCCCTGGGCAACTTGTTCCGTCTCTAATGAGCTCGCTGTTGACTAGACGTTTCTCTCGTCTATAGTCTATTCGCGGTTTATTCACTCTTTTTGAACCAAGCCTTAGAAAAATCAGCCTACGTATGACACGTTTACTGTTTCCTAAATATGACTTGTATAACTAGAATTTTATACTTGTGTTCATATACTCTAAATGCATTATCTTTGGTTAGATTGAAGTTTTGTTTATGTTTTATCCACTAAATTGTAATATCTAATTCATAATAAATATGAAATAGGTGTGTTGGTAACAAGAAATAGTTCTTATGCAAAATATTTTTGGGCTACTAATGTGGTGCGTTGTCCCTTTGATGTAATTTCCTATAGGCTGTTCACGGTAAAATGAGCACTTTTGAAAGCCCTGCTTAAGATCTACTTGTATGCACGTTGTGTCTTCCTCCGCCTTATGTAAAATTAAAATTGTCACGGGCCTCAGCACTTTATTCAGGCGTCGGTCGAGTGAAACTCTAAAATTATGAGGAAAGTATACATTTTACCAATTTGCCCATTTTTACTCTTCCGAGAAATTAAAAAAACACTTTTTATTCGACGTTAAGATATCGAACTACTTTCCTTCCTTCGTTACCAACTTTGATGGGCGCATGTCATTAAGTGCTCCCTTTTAAATATATGCAGGCAGGGCCAGTGACTATTTTCTATTTCAAATGTGCTCAGTTTATCGTTAACAGCCTTTACCTACCTATGCAATTGAAATAAGTTATTGACCAGTAATCCAACATGGCGTGCGAGAGCGAGTCTTGAATCATGGCTATAGGGTGTTCACGGTAAAATGAGCATTTTTTAAAACCCTGCTTAAGATCTACTTGTATATATGTTGTGTGTTCTTCCGCCTTATGTAGAATTAACATTGTTATGGGCCTCATCACTTCATTCATGCGTCGGTCGAGTGAAACTATGAAATTATTAGAAAAGTAAATATTGTATGTACAAATTTGCTCATTTTTACATTTCGATTTAAAAAAAAGGGTGGGGGGGGGGGAAACGAGAGAGATAATTTAAGTAATTACAAATGGTTAGTTAACACTTTTTGTTCGTCATTAATATATGAAACTACTTTTCCCTCCATCGTTACCAACTTTACTGGGCGCATGCCACTCAGGGTGCCTGCTAAAATGTATACAGTGACATTTTTCTGAAGTTGATTTCGAAAGTGCTCACTTGATCGTGAATAGCGTTTACCTGACATCGTGAGGGCGCGACGCAGCAGCGAACTGAGAGGGTTGTTGTCCGTTGCAGGACCATGGCAGTCCGCCGCAGTTCTCCGACACGACTCTCTACGTGAACGTGATAGACGCTGATGACCAGAATCCGAGGTTCTTCGACGACCGCTACACGGCCATCCTGCCAGACCGGCCGGCCTCGGTGAGTACTGGAAGTGGTGAGGAGAGGAGAGATCTGGGCGGACCTTAACACTTCCACACACGCTTTAAATTTAACCCCTAAACGTTTACGTTCATTATTCGTTCCGGGTATTGCAAAATATGATCTCTTTGGCGTGACAAGTATTTACGAACTTCTTGTATAATCCATTCACGGTTACCCTGTTAATGTTCTACTTCCAGGATATTCCTCCGCCTCGTACAAACTAAGCTGAACAAGTCTGGAGAATTACACCAGAAGGACAACGCGCCACATTCATGCGCACTCAGTTGTAATGACATTTCGTGTAAGAACTGTTTCTCAATACACATTACCAACATACCAATTTTCTCCCTGTTTTTTATTCAAATTATTTATCAATGATGCATTATAATTTATAAATAAGATATGAATAACATTTCAATTTAACAGGAAAAAAAGTAACTTTTATGAACACAAGTATAAAACGCTTGTGATACAGGGCGTATTTAGGAAATAACTGAACACGTGTACATGGAGAGATTTTTCATAGGTTTGATTTTAAAAAAGGCCGAATAAACCGTGATTGGCTTATAATAACTTATACAATGGAACCAATGAGGAGAATGTCTGCTGGTAAACGGCACAGGCAGCAATCAATAATAAAATTTTGGTGTGCTAGCAACAGCCAATTGTTTTAAACAGGTAAAATACGCTGATTTCAATTATTGCCAGCTTCAGACCTCGCACAGCACTGTCCATGATATCGCCTATTTTGCAGCACACCATAAACGAACGAGTATACTCGGGATATTATGTTAAGGGGTTAATTTACCGTTTCAGGTGTTGCAAACAAAAATTGTTATGATTCGTGCTGTACTTATATTGACACAACACTTGTTTCGATGTCACAGTCAATAAGCTGTAGGCTATATGTTCAGCTACGGTAATATGAATGAATTATGAGCTAGACCAGTAAGACGGTTTGCGAATCAATTACTCACATGAAATACCATTGGTAATTGAGGTTCGCAGTGTGCAGTACACACCAAACTTGTGTACCCACACTTGCGTAATGTACACAGTTGTGTACACTGGGTCTGAATGGGTTAACACTTTCAGACAAACTTTAATTTACTGTTTGAGTTGTTGCAAACAGAAAGGGCTAAAGTTATAAAAACCAGCTATGACCTAGTCCAGTACATAGGAGTGTGCAGTGTTAGGCAATTAGGGAGAGGTGATTGTGGCGAGCAGGGGGAGGGGGAAGGAGGGGGTGCCAATTGCAAAATGAATATCCATATTTACGAGATCAAAAATTAAGAGTAAGATTAAATTTAAACATATTCATCACAATAGTCTGTGTGCTTTACTAAACATATTTTAATTTAGTGGATCTTTTCAAACACGCAGACTGTGTAGTGAATAGGTATACGAAATTAGCAAGATTCTTTTGTATTTTCCTAACTATGCAATGGGGGTGTGGTTGCACCCCTTCTGCGCTCGCCTATGGCCCAGTAAGACGGTTTGCGAATCATTTCGCCACTGGTAAGATCGTAGGTCATTGATCTTCGCAGTGTGCGGTACAGATTAAAAATTACCTACACGTGCGTAATGTATACAATTATGTACACTAGGTCTGAATTGGTTAAAATAGATGTCTTAGCAGCCGAAGGGGGTGAAACGAGGTGAGTATGGAGCGGCGCCGGAATACAAGGGAGGAGGAAGCGGGAGGACCCCGAGAAAACCCGTCGACCAGCGGCATCGTCCTCGCTGATCACTACACCACCGTGGTCACTTTTCACTATGGTCTCCCCTTAAGAGGAAATATTTTTTGTAAAATCGCCGTACAAACTCGTATGTCGGTAAAGAAAAGTTATGGAAATACGACTTTGTGCCAAAAAGGATTAAAAAACATATTTTCTATATCCGTATCGTTTTACTTTCGCCATATTTAGTATATTTTTGAAGAAAAACATTTGTGAAAGTGGTCAAATATCGCATATTTAAAGCTTGTGTAAACATTTTTTTAAGTGACAAGAGAAAGGTATAAAGATACGCGCGTAGTTCAATCTGTAGTCTTTCATTGCGTGTAATAAAACCCCACTGTTACATATCTAATTTGCACAGCACAGCGTCGCGACGGAAATATAGCACGCCGCGCGCGTAAGAGCGACGAGGCACTAGGCGTGCGTGTTATTGTCGCCCGTATCGCTCACTCGCTTCTTGACCCTGGACGCGCAGCTACATAATGCCCTTACGGGGGCGTGGGACATCAATTAACACCAAATACGTAAATTTGTGTTTACTGGTTTTTGAAAGCGAACATAGAAAAAATGTAAAAATGGCAATCCAAGATAATAGATTTTGCCCACTTAACGACCAAGTATTTTGCAGGGTTACTGTATCAATTTCGCATGATGTCTTGCGCCACGACAACACACGAAAATTGACGGCGTCAGAAATATCTCGGTAGAATAACGTCACTCAGGTAAAATATTTTTTCTCAAAGTTAGTAAAAACTATAAAGTATGGTTGCTTATCGGCTTCCAAAAAAATTTATAAATACGATAAACCTCAATACCATTAATTTATGTCCCGCGCCCTCTTAAGGGTTCCGCCTGTATCTAGCTGTGTTGCTCTCGAGGCCTCGAAACGTGTGGGCTCTAAGGCTGACTCTTGGTCACGTAACACTGGCCTCATCGCCTCTACGCGCAAAGCACTCAATCGGACGCGCCGTCTTTCTGTCGACGAATCGCACGAACGTGACTTTAAGCAATGATCCTAGAGTTTCGTAACACGCTAATAAAGATGACAGTATGAAGCGTGTCTAAAGATAACTCCGTGTCTGTATGAAAAAATTTAACAGCTAAAACTGAGCCTGGAAAAACCAGTTTCAGTTATTTTCACGCACAAAAAATTACACAGTAAAAAAATTTCTGTACTCGTTGAGAGCAATTCTTTGAAAACTCTTTGCCAAATAATTGCTTGTAAATGTAGCTCATTGTTAATAATAAAACTGAAGTCTATAACAGTTGTTCGTAAAAACTCAGAATTAGTTTTATAGACTCCACACTAAGGTTTCATTAAAACTGCCCTAATTTATTTGTAGTATTACATAAATATGTTTGGCAACTAGTTTACAAAGAATTCCTCGTAGAAATATAAATTATTTTTTCTCATTGTATCCTTGGAGTTGAATTCAACAATTCCGAACTTGTCTTTTGGCACGAGACGTTTCTCAATTCATTCTCGTGTTTCCACGCCACTACAGAATAGCCAACCTTTTTAAATAACGTGCTTTTTTTTAAATCAAACTTGTGCCACGTACTTCACGCGCCAGCGAAGCAATGCACTCGAGGGAAATATGTGGTGAAAAAAATGACTCCTCAAGATGACGTATAACGCATTGTGATGGACCCACACAATACAACGGTCTGCGTTTCCGAGCAGTTCAATTTGATATCCGTAACAGCAGGTTAATATTTCACGCGATGTAAGCCAATGCAGATGCCACTTTGTGATATTGTCATTGTCGTTGAGGAAATCGCGCTTTTCACTAATTATTTGTGTATATATATATATATGCACTTATTTAATAGGATAAAAGTAAACAAAAAAAGTAGTTGGTAGTTGAAGGTTATTGATTTATTAACTTTCCTAGAAAAAAGTCGTATTTTTAGAACATTTATCTACTAAGCTATCCGCAAACGCACACACTCTGACTTTAGAGACAATATTTAACTAAAAAGTCTCCTTCGAGTAGGCAGCAGAAAATTCCTCTTGTTTTTCCTCTTGTTTCAGATCTCGCACCCCGTGAGAGTTAAATTAAAACTGTATATAATGGATTTCCGCGACTGTTTCAGAAGTATAGGCTATTCACGGTAAAGTGAGCACTTTTTGAAGCCCTCTCTTTTATAATAATATGCATTAAATATATTTTATTGTAGCTTTTTTGACGTTAATTTCCGAGTACTGTGTAATTTTACACACTGTGTTTATTAATTACATTTCAATATTTATTCCAAAAAGTGGCTGAAGGATACAAAATGGCTGACAGGAAAAAGTAACTAGGACCTCATAAGTGCTCACTTTACTATGAACAGCCTATATATAGTACGTTGCCCTGAAAGACATCATGTGGAGTGGAGATGTTTGCGCAGCTCGTGGTGTCGAGAGCCGGTGAAGGTGAAATGGGGTGGCTATGGAGCAGTGTCGGATTTCAAGGGCGGGGGGGGGGGGGTTAAGGAAGATCCCAGAGTAGACCCGCCGACCAGTGGCATGATTCCCACGTGCGAAAATCTGGGATTGACCCCGCCGGGAATCGAATCTGGTTCGTCTTTGGTGGGAGCAAGCGCCCTAGCCGCTACACCATCGTGGCCCCCCGATAGATTTAATTCAATATTTGAAGTTGATAAATTGCATTCATTGCCATAAAAATAAGAGCACCTTGTAAAACTCGCTCGGTATCAATGAGAGTAGACATTATGCAAGCTCTTCAAGTTTCGTGCGATGGCGAATGCACACACTACGTTTGAGGGTGCAATCGTCGCTCTTAATTGTATTGTATTGTATTGTATTGCAAAGGGCTTTTTAACGTCCCCGGGATTTGAACCCAGAGCTTCCCGCACCCCAGAACGGTGGCGTTCGATTTTACGGAATTTTTGCAATACTCTGGAAATACAGTTTTGTAGCATATTTTTTTTTTTTTGGAACGACAGAGCACAGAGCATTGTCTAGTGCATTGTCTGCGGTCAGTATTTATTGAGTACTGTTAACATCGTCGCCTTTGTAATCGTTCCCAAGAAATAATCTCGCGTTTTGCCTCGACAGTTACCAACTGAAAATTGATAAATGTAGCAAAGCTGTGGCAGTTCGATAAAGTTCGGGAAGCGGTTATTTAGGATATGTCATGCGGGGAATTTTAATACACCTTCTAAAATAGAAGCTTTGGCGAAAAATCAATAAATCCAAGATGGCGGGTGGGAATCCGCCTTATCGTCATGTGTGTAAACAGTTCTCATAGCAGTGCATGTGATGTGATACACACGATACCTTCCAGTAGTGATAAATGAGCGACAGGCTAGCCGATAACACGCAAAGAATAGCCTTACGAATGCTGTGAGAGGCAGGATGGAAGGCGCACAGAAATGCCTGTCATGGCAGTTTAAGATTTCGCAGTCGGATTGTGTCAAGATAGACTGACACGTGGAAGGTACCCATAATTGGCGGACCTATTCTGGACGACCCCCACGGACCACACAAATCCCCCCCCAAGCCACGCGCGATGCTTCGCAGTCATCACTCAACGTAACATAGTTTTGATCCTTTGGCAATCGAGTGGTGTAATTGAATTTTGAATGTATACTATAGATTCGGAGCTGCAATGCCAAACTGTATCCCTCGATTTTGTTATTATCGGATTTTCTGGATTGCCTCCCACCATGGCTGCAAATTTAAAGACTTATTCACGTCAAAAACGGTTACTACAGTACATAAATATCATGATTATTAACGCTCGCAACAATAAATCACAGAGACTAGGCTTAGGTAAGTACACCTAAACCTACTCTCTGTGATTTCAAAGGAGAGAGCTTCCTTTGGGGCGTACCCGTGCTTTAATAGGTTGCGCGAGGCTGTGAGAACGGGCCTTGTATCTGTGTGGCTGGAAAGAAGGTTACCGGGCTCGGATCGGCAAACTGCACTCAAACATTTCCCTGACCTGTGTGACTGGAGTTCGCACTGTAAGTGGCTGTTTCATCTCTCTGCGTTCTCGAGTACTCTGACGAATTTTGTTGTGTTTGTGGACAGGGCACCCAGCTGATGATATCTCCGAGAGACATAGCCGCCTATGACCAGGATGTAGGCATCAACGCTGATATCTACTACACCTTCAACTCAGGTGAGTGTTACATTTTGTGTTACCCCCCGTTTGTGAACAAAGCAAGGAACTCTCTTAGGAACGTAATGCAAAACAGAGACTGGCCACAGCCCGTGGCCACCACACCACCCCATCATCTCTCTCTCTCTCTCTCTCTCTCTCTCTCTCTCTCTCTCTCTCTTTCTGTCATTTGAGTGTCCCTGATATTCTCCACGGAACGACATCCACGGTCGAAGGAGCTCAGAAAAAGCCGTAAGTAATTTCTGATATCCCCAAATGACCTTACGTTAAGGTGGTCGCCCAGTAAGAGGTATGTATAGTCAGTTCACGACTGGAACAGACTTTTGAACCACACCTTAGTCGTCAGCTGCATGCATCGTTACTACAAACAGAGACTGGCGCGGGCACAGTTAGTTTGGCAGCACGGAGAGAGAATATAGTTTGAATGTTTTAACGTTTTTTTTTTCTATCTATTGCTTAAAAATGGGAGTAGAAAAGATTCCAAGAAAGTCTGTTCCAGTCGTGAACGGACTAATGCGTATGGCGAAAATTGATGAAGCGCTGTGAATGACGCCGAATGGCGTATGTAAAGCGCTATCGCCTCTACGCACAAGGCACTGCACTATCGCGCAGCGGTTTCGTCATCGTAGAACTTAAGGAATTTAAACGGTGACCCTATAATTTTATTGGACACGACTATGTGGCAAAGTCCGGCGCATGCCTCTACCGTAGTTTTGCATGTCTCCGGTTCGTTTATTTTGAGATACAAAAGTCTGGAAAACCCTCTTGTAGCTATGCTGGAAGGCTTGAAAATACCGTTCCGTCACGTCTGGGATGTGCTTTCTTTTCGTAGGTAAAACATACTAGGGACATTTTTAATTTTTCCGTCGAAAATCGCATTTTTTTTAACATGCTGCAGCGCAATGTAAGCTGCAGATTGGCGACCGCCTTAAGTTCAACTGGCCTGCTCACCTGGTGCGTGAACCGCATTGCAGAGTGTTGAAAGTACACTTTACTTTTACGAAACTATTAAGCTGGAGTCACAATAGCCCGACGAACACGACACGACAGACAGATATGACGTCAGAGATCGACGGAATTTCATATTAAATTTTATTTAGTGTTCCCAATACCCCTACGAAATCTGCGCGACAAGTATGTTAGTTGGTTGTTGGAAAATTCTAAAACGGTAAGTTATCCTTATAATATCCAATATTTACTTGCTAAAATTCGCGATAAAATGAATGATTATTTGGATTTTGACAACATTTGAATTTCTATGAGAGATAAAAAGTATTGAGAAACAAACCGGAACGCTATTTTGGCGGCAAGTTAGTTTATTATTTGCTACAGTAGGTAAATACGCACGAAATTTTGTTTTCTAATGTTGTATTTACATTTTTTGGCGCTCCTCGACGAGTCCGACACGATGGAAAGTAAAAATAGAATCTACTCTCGTCGGGCCTGTCGAGGGCTGCGATATTGTCGGACTGACGTTACATTGGCTGCTACCCAGATTTCGTCGTGTCGGGGTTGTCGTGCCGGGTTCGTCGGGTGTTTTGACTCCAGCTTAAAACGTGAGCCGGATTTGCTTATCTACGAAAAGAGCACACACTTTCTGACGAGGCGTGTTGACAGCTTCCAAGTCGTCGCTCACGTTAAAGAGACTACTCGGGAGCTTTGTTACATATACGGCTCAAAATGCATACAAAAACTACTCAAAAGCCCTACATTGAACCTTGCTATAGTCTTTCGACCAATAAGTAGGGTTAGGAAAATTTCGCTAATTTATTTCAGAACAAGATAGACGTCAAACATGTGTACACTGAAGTCACCTTTGCAATTGGATCACTGTTTATAAGACACGCCTTGGACTACTCCGAACCAATAGCAGACTTGCAAGGAAACAAGTAGCGAACACCATACTGCGAGGCGTGAGGCAACACTGGCTACTCTGTGGGGCAGCAGCCGATGAACAAACATCTGAGACCTAATTATACACAGGACTGTGGAGTAAGCCAACAGGTCATTGAACTCGCGGAATTTTCCTATCCCTACCAATAAGATGATAGTGTCACCGCTTAAGGTACGAGTAGAGCACTGCTCGCTCCCAACTGTACAACGTGCAGAGTTCGTTACAAAGTAATTCACCCTCTACCAAAATTATCAGCAAAATACGATTTAAGCTGCTTATGAAAGAACAAATATTATACCTTGTAACACTGTAAAATATTTTGTTAGAATTTACTTATTTAAATGTCTCTAAGTATCAAATAATAAGAGTATATTTTCAATTAAAATTTTAGCTTTTTTTCCTTCTATTCTGGGTGCCTCAGATAGCATATTTTGCAAAAAAAATCATCAAGCAAGACCATTATACTAATTACTCTGTATGTAATAAAATGTAATAATTATGTTTACAAATATTTTTAATCATTTATTTTATGCACGATTATTTCAGTTGCAAAAAGCAATAATTTTTCGTAACTGAAAACTGAAATAGATTAATTAGTAAAAAAATTTCATTTGTGTTCATTATTATTAATATTTATTACATACAATTACAGTAATAACCATCTTCCTAATGAAGTGGGGGAGGAAGGGTTGCAAAATGTGCTTTATGAAGCATCCAGAATGAATTTTTTTTATTAAAAATTGATTGTTACTAATAAAATAAAATTTAAATAAGTAAATTCTAGCTATAAATCTTTTAGCGTTACAAAAGATATGATTTTTTTTTCATATGTAACTCGTACTGCCATGCGCTGAAGCTGGCGCCGGAAGGCTATCCGGCGTTGTGGGGGGGGGGCGACCAGCTTGAACCTCCCCCTATGCCTGGAGCGACATTAATGTAGCGACGACGCAAGAATATTCTGGTGAGACTTGCCAGCACCACAGCCCTCCTCAACACAGCGCGCGAGTTGGAGAAGATTCTGGGTAACGGCCTACGACAATATTATATACTGCCGCGACCCAGCGGCCGGCAGTCTTTGGAGGAGGCGATCTGGCAGTGCGCGAGCGAAGATAGGTGCGAGACGACGGCGGCGGAAGATTATTCGTTGTGTGAATGGACGGAAGGGCATGAAACCCGGCGAGTGAAGCCTACTGTGCGTGAGGACGCTCGGAGAACTCTAGAACATTGCGGACTGGTGGGACATGGACTAAACTGAGGTGGGACTGAATGAACACGTAATACGGATTTTATTGAAAATATTGGAACTGTCAAATGTGGACACCAAATTTATAAAATAATTCAGTACGTTGATACACTGCCTAATGGGACTGATTCTTAATTATTTAATTTCGTTGATTTTTTTGAGGTAACTATAAATTTTATTTATTGAATTTATTAATTGTAAACAGTTAGTAATATCCATTCATTATGCGATGTTAAGTTGAGAGAATTTTGCTGTAGTTATTGTAAATTAAATTAGAAAATTAAAATTAATGCTTTTATTTAAATAAAACCTCCATCCCTTGACGAACTTGGTTTAGCCCACTTAATTTTCAGAGAGAGAAATTGTAACAGTACTTTCCTGACAATTTCTTTGCAATGAGTTCCTCGAGTTGTACAATAGTGTACAGTGCTACATTAGATCTGCTAAACTTCTACTCTGGTACCATTCCAGAGCCTCGTGCGTAGAGGCGATTGTGGCACTTGATGCGCGTGTTATTGTCGTCCTCATCGCGCCAATGCTTCTCTGACTCGAAGGCTGCAATGAGCTCCGGGTGGGCGAGAAGACATTGAGCAGTTATGTTAGTAGCCCACTAAACTACATACGCTTGTCCGTGACATACCAGAGGTTCGAAACCAGAGGCTCGTTATCTGAAGGCTGCAATGAGCTCCGGGTGGGCGAGAAGACATTGAGCAGTTATGTTAGTAGCCCACTAAACTACATACGCTTGTCCGTGACATACCAGAGGTTCGAAACCAGAGGCTCGTTATCTGAAGGCTGCAATGAGCTCCGGGTGGGCGAGAAGACATTGAGCAGTTATGTTAGTAGCCCACTAAACTACATACGCTTGTCCGTGACATACCAGAGGTTCGAAACCAGAGCCACGGATGCTGTCTAGCCGCAGTAAGTTTGAAGAATTGCGTCACACAACTACGTATAGGCAACGACTGCTTTGTTTCCAGAAGGAGGGTGAATTTTTAAATTTCTGAGGCAGTATCCATGTTTATATCAATCCTATCTCTATCTCTATCCTTTTTCTCTCTTCTGCATTGTGTTCTATGCATTTCACATGGTTATGCAAGTAAAGTTTTTTTTATGTGAGCCAAGGTTCCACTGTTAAACGTATTTTTAAAAATCGATAAGAATATTAATGTTGGTATATTTAAATTGATAAGGAACTTAAAAACAGCAAAATCCATGCACGTGTGCCAAGAATTGAGCCAGAGTATAAAATTTAAATGTGGTTAAAAATTTTACAGCATTGGCAAAAAGACTAAGGGTAATTTCTGTCAGAAAAGCTGTTTCCGGAGGGGGGGGGGGGGGATTTTGTAAAGCTATGTGGCAATACTGGGTAAGTGGTTAAACCTGTCCACTGCAGACATCACTCAGGAGGCTATGCTTGTGTTGGTAGGTGGGGGCGATTACCGCTTCTTCAGCATTGACCGGCTGAGTGGTCGAGTAGTCCTCAAGAGGAATGTCCCTGACGAAGAACTGCTGCAACCAGCCACTCTCGTCGTCAGGGTACGTGCTCGGTGAGGGGTGGGGGGGGGGGGGGTTGGTGGGGAATGAAACAATATGGCTTTAAGGGGAATGGTGCACTAAAATCGTATATTTATATAATTTTTGTCACAATTTTTTTTAAAGAGGATTTTTCGAAATTATTGGTTCAACCAGACGTAAATAGCAATTTTGAACACCTTATTACACGGTTAAGAATTCTCTGCATTCGTTATTCTCGGAGCTTTAATTGAAGATAAGAAAAAAAGTTCATTTTCTTTCGTCCATTAGTACTCCGAGAATAATGAATGCAGTGAAAATCTTACAACGTAAAAAGGTGTTGAAAATTATTATTCACGTCTTGTCGAGCCAAATATTTCGATAAACCCTTCGGAAAACTACTTATATCGAAAATCATGTAAATACACTGCTTTTATGCGCCATTCGCCGTAAACCCATTTCAGTTACAAAAATTGTGATTAATAAGAAGGGTCGAAATTTAGATGACTGTTTATTAACCCATTCAGACCCAGTGTAAAAAATTGTGTACATTATTCACGTGTATAGGCTGTTGTTCACGGTAAAATGAGCACATTTGAAAGCCTTGCTTAAGATCTACTTGTCTGCACGTTGTCTATTCTTCCGCCTTGTGTAAGATTAACGATGTCGCGGGCCTCATCACTTTATTCATGCGTCGGTCAAGCGAAAACTCTGAAAATATTAGAAAAGTAAATATTTAACGAATCCGCTCATTTCTACACTTCGTTGCAAAAAAAAAAAACAGAAAGCGAAATAAATAATATAAATTATCAGCAATTGTTGCCTAACATTTTTTATGCGACGTTAAGATAGGCAGCTAGCTACCATCCTTCGTTACCAAGTTTACTGGGCGTATGGCACCCAGTGCGCCCGTTAAAACATACGCATGATGAGGCAGTGACTTTTTTCTAATGATGATTTCAAAAGTGCTCACTTTATCGTGAACAGTCTTTAGGTAAATTTTGGTCTGTACTGCACACTGCGAAGGTCGATGACCAATGATCGTACCTGGAGGTAAATGGTTCCCAAACTGTCCTTCTGGTCTGAGTCATAATTGGTTCATATAACTGTAGCCGAACATACAGCCTACAACTCATTGGCCCTGACTGCAAAACAAGTGTTGTGCCAACTTAAGCACAGCACTCATCATAAAATGTTGTGTTTGTAACACCTAAAGCCGTAAATTAAAGTATGTCTGAAAGAGTTGATTTGAACTTTGTAGTAGCGGCGAATTCGTTTTCATGTTTGTCAAGTTTGCGTTTTCTTATAGCGATTAGGAAAAAAGAGTGAACATTCAATATCATAACAGGTTGTTCGCAGTAAATTGAAAGCTTTTGAATTACTGGCCGTTACTGCATAGATGCTCTATAGACTACGGCATGCAAACTGTAATTTAAGTTGGCAACGAATCAAGAGAATTAGTTCCAAGTCATGGCGTTGTATTGCGGGTGCAGTGTTTAAATTCGTGGCAAATTAAATTTATTTTTTCTATTGCGTACATATTAGAGTACGAGATTGCGTATTGATAACTTTTTTACGTTCCTAACAATTTCACGTTTCCAATTGACTAACTCATGAATAAAGCCATTATGCACATGGCAGTAGCGGAAGAACACAAATTTATGAGAAAAGTATATCTAAAGCGGGGCTTTCAAAAGTGCCCAGACTTTTTGTATCATACTTTTGAAAAATCACCCAATGTATGTCGTGTTTGCTCGTTTCCAAAGTTGTCATTTACCACAAGGGTTTTATACATCTGTTGACATAACAGTACGCTATTTTATTTTTTGTTAAATTTAACTTTAACTTATATTTTATTCATGAATTAAAATTTACATTTATAATAATAATACGAATAAAAACAGAGATAAATTTAATTGTGTTGATCATGTTTCGAAATAAATAATTAGTATGTAAAATATTATTGAGCCGAGTGTGCAGTAATGTGGTGCGTTGTCACTTTGGTGCAATTTTCTGGACATGGTTAAGCTTTGTTTGCATGAGGCGGAGGAATATCCTGAAAGCATACATCTAGCAGGGCTCCAGAAAAGTTGTAAGTAAGTGTGAATGGACTACTGTATATAGTATGTTTCCATGTGTGGGGCAGGCGACCCAGTTCGACAACCAGGACAGGTATGCGCTCGCCACGTTAACGGTGAGCCGGCCGGGGACGCCCTCCAGCGAGCTGCAGTTCCTCCAGAAGACCTGGAGCGCCGGGGTGCTGGAGAACGCGCCTCTCGGCAGCTCCCTCCTCACCGTCGTCACCAACCGCCCGCGAGACAAGGTCAGTTGAGCGGCTTCTTGGGGCTTGTCCCTCCGTCAATCGCAACAGTGAGGTCTCGAGAGCCGATGAGGGTGAAGCGAGGTGAGTATGGAGCAGCGCCGGAATGCAGGAGCGGAGTGAACGAAAGATCTCGGGAAAACCCACCGACCAACGGCATCGTCTGACAAGACTCCCAAGTGAGATAATCAAGAAGCGGCTCCGCCGGGAATCGAACCCGATTCACCTTGGTGGAAGGCCAGCTCTCTAGCTGCTACACCATCGCGGCCCCCAATCGGGGTGAAGCTGTATTCGCCCACAAGTCGCTTTTCTATCTTATGTATAGTGCCCGGCAGACGTCTGGGCACGCGAGTTACGTCACGCTCGCTAGTCTGTAACCCGTCACGGACAGGTCTGCAGCTGAGCGACAGCGGAACGGCCCGGCGGTATACGCGCCGTCCCACAAATATCCGGAGTTCATTCTTCGGTAACAGCAGTAAGGCCGCACCACCTGATGTTAGTGGGACAGCTGATAATATTACCAGTGCTGCGCCCGCATCTCTTCCCCTATTGCGATATTCACCCCACTTCAACCTTCTGAGACATGCCCAGATGATATAAATGTATATCCACATGTTGTTCTGGCCCTCCGGAAGGGTAAACGACATGGGCGTGAGGAAGCTAGTCCTGAGTAGAGTTCGCTGCCCTACACTGTCGTTCCGGCCAGCCTAAAGAGATGAAATATGGGCGTCACAGAGACTGACTGAAGATGGGGTAAGACGAGAGTACTTGGAAAAGACCCCACGCAACAGTAGTTTACGCCACATTCCACACGTGAAAATCCCCGTCAGAAAGGTTCTCGCCGTCAGAACCTGCGACCGAACCAGGGACCCTAGCAATGGGAAGTTGGTGAGTGTCCAAGCCAACATCTTAGTAATGAAAATTTGGATCGTGTGATACTAACATATTTCAGCTGGTTACCTGCAGTTAATAAACAGCACGCTAGCTAACCATACATTCTCAGTGGGCTTGATTTTGATATGGTGTTTCATTCTTGTCCTCATAGCTTCATTTAGAACTGTAGCAGGCTTACCAGTGTAAGCAATGCTAGAGCGAACTTACAACAAACTCGTTGCAACTCGCCACAGCCTCACATTTCAACCTTTACGATTGGTAATATGTAGTTAACTTATTTCACACTTGCAACGAAGCTCGTTTGATACAGATCAGGAAGCCTGATAATTATTTAATACAAACTTACATGACTTAAAAAAAAAAACCTTCCTTTAAGTCTGCGGGCTTGCAAAAAGTAACATGCTTAAAGCATAACACAAGATTCGTTGTTGTTCCGGTATTATGGTATCGACTTTCCAGATGACATGGACCAAAAACTTCGCTTATTTCAGTTTACTTATCTCGTGTGTTTTACCGTGCACAATTAACTGCATCAATCTCTGCACCACTGCGCTGTACATTCAATAGTTTTGGTACGAATTCACCAAACGTAATCACAACAGGAAAAGGATATGCATTCCAGCACTGGGTTCGGAGAGGAGAGCAAGGGCCCGACTGCCATCAAGGGTTGCGATTTGACTTTGATCTTGATCGCTGCCATCTTGTTTCAGACAGTCATCTTGTTGAGTCTGCTGTAAGAAGCCATAATTGTTTCTGGAGTTTTATGCTAGGGCCTTGTAGTTGAATGACAGTTTGGTTTACAGTGTTATCTGCGAGTGTACACTTTAGTTAGACACCATCTTTATTTCTTTAGTTGTCTGCGAGAGGATACCATCAGATGCTAACTTGGTTTCTTGTGTTGACTCTTAGCGCACAGACAATGTTTGCATGCACATGATATCGGTGTACCATTTTCCGGACGCATGATACAGGCTATTATCGGCAAAACATACTATTTCGAAGAATTGGAAGACCAAATAGCACTAAAGTTCAGTGCCACTCTAGTTACTAGGAAGAGTAGCATACCATGGATCTAAATGTCGTACATAAACAGCATAAACGATTGCCCCGTACCCACTGACTATATTGAAGTTTCTTACATTTCTTTTGTATCTTCAAATATTAACTAAGGGTACGTTACGTGACTTCACGTTCAGATTGCATAGAAGCGTTTACATATACGTCGCAGTACATACCAATAACCTTGAGTTGTTACAAGATAGGAGCATATATATTAAATATATTTGGCAGACGAGGATAGAGTAATCGTTAATATATTATGTGTGCGAAATTTAGAATAATATACTTTTCTGCTCGCTCCGATAGCTCAGCCAGCAATAACATAACTCGTCTTTGGTACTGTGGGGATCCATATCGAAACATCCTGCCTCCTGAAGTTCTGTATACAGAAAGTAGTGCACCGACATGACTTATGTGCATGGCAAACGTATATGTGTCTAGTGCCAGTACCAGAGACAAAAATCACCGCCGATGGCACTCCCTAACAGACAACGCCGGAAACCTGCACACCAGTCCACTACGACGATCAAAGAAAATAGTTCCAGAAACAAGTATGGCGGACTATGGCAGACGAAACAAGATGGCGGCAGGAAACAAGATTGTTTGCTGGAGACTAGATATAGTCGGGAACAATATGGCGGCGGTCAAAGATGAAGGTCACGTGACATCATAAAATATGGCTGCAGTAACTTCATCCATTATGATGACCGGCGTGATTGCCTGTGTTGAAAAACACAATCTTTATCTACGTATCGTGTTTCGCCCATTCTCTTTCTAAACTATGATCTGAGAGGATTCTCCTATTCAAAAAATGGAGGCCAGCTGTACTTGTGCAGCAATATGACACCATTACCATTGAAAATGTCACTGGTAAAGAGCCCCTACCTGGGTTGGTTCCCCAGAAAGGTGCATCGGGTCTGCGACTTCACTCGCGGCTAGAGCATAGACACATCCTAGAATGTCCCTTCCTGCTAGCTCCCTAGCTACGTGCTCTTCGCATGTCAAGCACTAAAATTTTCGTTTTTCAGATAAAGCGTCTGTTTACTGTTTATTATATTTGCCAGAGTCTGTCATAGACATCTGAATTATAAGGGCTCAAGTACTCGCAGTTTTGTTGTAACTAACTGCGTTGGAACTTTTAACAACTGCGAAACGAAAAAACGGGTGTTTGAAATTATACCCATTTATGGTAGTTTCGTAAACATTTCGTTTGGGGACCTGCAAACTTCCCGCGGATATTTTAAACGTCTCGCAAACAGAGCTTAAATTCAAGGAATATGTTTGTAGTCCCTCTTTTCGGAGGCGTTTGAGAGTCCGTTTTTTTTTTTTTTAAGCCCTGGTGCAAAGCTAAATATGCAAAGCAACGAAAATTACCTACTATATTTTATGGATAATTCGTGGGAAGTTCCGTCCTAACTGCCCATAAACAATGACATGTTTATGATACCAGTCTTATCCCAAATTTCGCCGAGTTTTTTCAACGTAGCTATGTGGTAGCCATTAAAAATAAAAATACTTATGCTGCAAGCTATATAATGGTATGCAATTCATAGGTTTTTCAGATAAGCTTTTTAATTTCCGGTATAAAATATTTTCCACGTCTCTATTTGTGTGGAGGGTGCCACAGTGGCTGAGCGATTAGCACGCTCGCCTCCCACCAAGGCGAATCAGGTTCAAACTCTGGCCGGGTCACCGGATTTTCGCTAGTGGGAATCGTGCCGGACGATGCCGTTGGTCGGCTGGTTTTCTCGGTGATCTCCCGTAACCCCCGCCCCTTCATTCCGGCGCCGCTCCATATTCAGTTCACCACTCACCCTCATTGGTTCTCAAGACCTTGCTGTTACGAGCAGCCCAAATCTCTTCACTCACTCTACTTGTGTGAGTCAAGAACAGAATGACCGCCAGCGCACAGTATATAATGATCGCAACCATAGAAGGCGTGCGTCATCTTTACAAGTACGAGGAGAGGGTTTAATGGGATGGGTGTCGTTAGGATAGGTCAAGGTCTCTCGTAATTTTGAGAGCAATCGCAACGGCAGACAACGAGCTGATTGTTGAAGAATCGCGTTTCCTGCATGGAGGTATTAGTCTATGGAGTGGAAGCCGAAAATGAAAAGACAAGGACAGGGCTAGTAGTGGCAAAAAGGTGCATGTTTTACATTGCTTACTATGTAACTTCTGCCACTCATAATATGGCGGCTGACGTAAACAATCGGTCTGTGCATGCGCAGTTGAAAGAAGTCAGGCAAGGGATCGGTTTCACTTGGTAAATGTGGAGAAGATAGGCTGTTGCCACTCCATCATCTATTACCTCCATGGTTTCTTGCCAAATCAAGGTGCATGCCGAATGTGACTCGCGTCTCCATCGCAAAATTGACCGTGAGAAATTCGGAGTATGTAATGTTCTAGATGTAGTTAAGCTTTGTTTGAATGAGGCGAAGGGATATCTTGATATTTGAAGTAAAGCCGGGCTTCAGATATGTTAGGAGTAACCATTAAAGGGCTATAAGTGCAGTTGGGAAGCTTTTCGTGAGGTGGAGCCGCTGGCAACAGACGTGATGAGTGAGTGAAGAGATTTGGGCGACTCTTAACATCTAGGTATTGCGAGCTGAGGGTGAAGCGAGATGAAATGGGGCAGCGCCAGAATGCAAGGGTGGGAGGAAAGGGATAACCCCGATAAAACCCGCCTACCAATGGCATCGTCCGGCACGATTCCCACACGCGGTAATCCGGGAGCGACCCCGCCGGGGGAATCGAACCCGGTAAGCTAACTAACGCGGTGTGGGACGCTGTTGACAGAGACTGCGGTTCTGGCTGGACGACCCTGAGGGCTCGGGCAGGTTCGCCGTCTCTCCGGCCGGGGACATCCTGCTGCTGCAGCCCCTGGACTTCGAGGAGGAGGACCTCTACTCCTTCCTCGTGCACGTCTCAGACGGCCACATGGTGAGTCGGCACTCCACACCCATCAGCCCCAGCAGCACGAGATTACTTTTACACTCGACAGATGTCGCGTGGCTATTTTACTTGTCTTGCCAACAGACAGGTCTTGCATATAATCATAATTAACATTATGGCGATCTTTCTTGAAGAATATTTTCTTCCAAATTCTGCTTTCAGAATGGAAATATACTTAAATTTGGTTAAAAAATATAGACTATTTTATTAGATTATTATTTTTTACATTTGAAAAGTATATTTTTATAATGTTGAACAATATATACATTATTCTTTCATACACAACATAAAAAGCACATTTCTGACAATTTTTATAGTGTCTATATTATGTTTAAATGAGTTCTTCACATTGTATAGTCAGGCGCAGTAGTCCATAGGCATTTGCTTTACTTCGACCTTAAGGTCAAGGTCTTATTTATACTAAATGAAGAGGATGTCTTTGGTTGGTTGATATTAGTTTACTTCTCTAGTCTAAAGTTTTACTATTACTAATGTGACCCAAAGATCCAACAGCAATGGAATACAAGGTCGGGGGAAACGGCAGTGCCCGGAGAAAACCCCTCTAGCCAACAGCAACGTCCGACACATTACCCATAATAGAATGTCCTAGCGTGGCCCAGCCGGCGATCGAACTAAGATCACCTTGATGAGAAGATGGCGTTCTAGCCACCCCATGAATATGACCTCTACCTTTCTATGTAACACCATGCGGTAATAAAATTACGAAATTTATACTTAAGTAAATATCAGTCTAGCAAAACTTTAGTGGAAAGAATACAGGAATCCTAGGAAACGGGAAAAGACAACGTCAAGGTACATGTTTGGTTGGTTGAGCAGTTGAGGGTGTGTATTGAGCAGTTGAGGGTGTGTATTGAGCAGTTGAGGGTGTGGATTGAGCAGTTGAGGGTGTGGATTGAGCAGTTGAGGGTGTGTATTGAGCAGTTGAGGGTGTGGATTGAGCAGTTGAGGGTGTGTATTGAGCAGTTGAGGGTGTGGATTGAGCAGTTGAGGGTGTGGATTGAGCAGTTGAGGGTGTGTATTGAGCAGTTGAGGGTGTGTATTGAGCAGTTGAGGGTGTGTATTGAGCAGTTGAGGGTGTGGATTGAGTGTTGTATTTGCGCTCTCTTGCATTTACATTCACGTTTATGTTGAGCTAGCATTCGTGTTTTCATGCGCGCTTTTCCAACGCTTCGCGTCGACGAAGTTTGCAGGAAAATTCGGAAAAGGTACACATGGAAATACGAATGCGAACACAACACGAATCACGCCCACTAAAACCGCTCACCTTTATCTTGACCTTGTTTTTTCATGGTGTGTCAGAATTCCTGTATTCTTTTTACTAATATATATATATATATATATATATATCTTTGTGTGCAGAAAATGCAGAAAATGTACTCAGTTTTCAGCTGTACAGAAAAAAATATTGTCCAAGAACCTAGTATTTTAAGTGAAATGGCATACTCCGACCCGAAAACAAATGAGATAGATACGTAAGACTTATTTGACGTGTGAAGCGCTATTTGAAAATATGCGTGGTGGAATATTAGCTTCCAAAGGGTGATAAAACCCGCCTTGTGTTAGCGTGCCTGAGATACATCTTTGACACAATACGCTCAGTGTCGCGCTTCTGGACACGAGAGCGTACAGGATGTTTTCTGAATAGTGTGACGAAATACAAACCACAGCGTCTAAGGACAAATATAAAAAAAATTATTCTAATAAAAAAAATGTTGGAAACGTTATCTTGTATTTTAATCGAAGGGGAATGGTGCATGCAGACCGTATATTTATATAATTTTTGTCATAACTTGTTTTACAGCGGATTTTTCAAAAATTTCTGTTTCGACGAGGTGTAAATATAAATGTTTAGCACCTTCTTACATTGTTCGTTACTCTCGGAGCACCGATTGAAGATAAGAAAACAAAAATTCTTTCTTTTCTTCCATCAGCGCTCCTAGAATAATAACTGCAGCAAATGCCCAACAACGTAAAAATGCGCCGAAAATTATTATTTGCGTCTTGTCGAGCCAAAAATTTCGACAAACTATTTGGAAAACGAATTATATCGAAATCGAGTGAATGTACTGCTTCCATGCACCATTCCCCTTAAAGTCGAAACTAGGCAAAAGAATCAGGACGTATGCAGCTACAAGTACATGCGAGCGCAATAAGTTGCATACCACGAAGGCGAATGGAACTGGCGCGCCATTCGGAGAGACCTGCACATAGGACAACATAAACTCGAGGTACGTGGGCGATACTATTAGTCGCTTGTTAATACACGTGCGTCAAACTACATTAACAATGGGAGATTTATTATAGGCTGTTCACGGTAAAATGAGCACTTTTGAAAACCCTGGTTAAGATCTACGTGTATGCACGTTGTGTACTCCTCCGCCTTGTGTAAATTAACGTTGCCATGTGCCTCATAACTTTATTCGTGCGTCGGTCAAGTGAAACTCTGAAATTATTACAATAGTAAATGTGTTACAAATATGCTAATTTTTACAGTTCGATGCATTAATAAACAGAAAGCGAAATAAATAATTTAAGTTATTACAAATGGTAATATAACACTTTTTATTCGACGTTAATATATGGAACTATTTCCCATCCTTCGTTACAAACTATACTGGGCGCATGTCCCTCAATGCGCCCGTTAAAATGCATGCAGGCAGGGGCAGCGACTTTTTTCTAAGGTTGATTTCAAAAAGTGCTCACTTTATCGTGAACAGCCTTTAGCAATTGAACAGTAAAGGCTGAAAGTGTTTGCATTAATTTCCCGCAAGCAGTAATAACTGCGTGGTTTTGTCTCAATTCAACTTATATTTTACAATAATCCGATTACTAGGGTCTTTTTGTTTGTATTAGTGTACAGATGCTGTGGTTTGAATTAGCGTGTGTTTTACGCGTGTTGCAGAACGACTCGGCGCTGGTGAACATCTCTGTGTTGAACGTGAACGACTGGGACCCTCGCTTCCGCTACCCTCAGTACGAGTTCTTTCTGGAACCGGAAGTTCGCGAGGGCGACGTGGTGGGGCGCGTCGAGGCCGCCGACGGCGACCGAGGAGACTTCGTTACCATCGGGCTGGCCGGCCCCGCCGCCAGGTGCGTACCCTCCCATCCCCCTCCTCCTCCTCCTCCTCGTTCAAAGGATGCCGCTTCAGCCGATATTACATACACAATACCTGCAGCCCTACTTGGATCTTGTACAAGCCCTGGTGCACGAGCCGGTATACCAGCCGCTATGGAAGATTCTCATTATACGGCAGCAGTATGCGTGAAGGCTCTCACCATAAAATGAGCACTTTTGAAATCAACCTTAGAAAATAGTCACTGCCCATTCCTGTATATATTTCAACGGGCGCGCTGAGAGACATTCTCCCACTAATGTTGGCAGCGATGGATGCGAAGTAGTTCCATATCTTAACGTCGAATAAAAAGTGTTAGGTAATAATTTGTGATAACTTAAAATTATTTGTCTCACTTTTTTTTTTTTAATCCATCGGAGTGTAAACATTATCAGGTATGTAAAATATTTAATTTACTTAATATTTCCACAGTTTAATGTGACCGACGCATGAATAAAGTGATAAGGCCCATGACAATAGTAATCTTACATAAGGCGGAAGAATACACAACGTGCATAAGTAGAACTTAAGCAGGGTTTTCAAAAGTGCTCATTTTAACGTGAATAGCCTATACTAGCATTTGACACCCTCGGTGGGCGCGCAGTGTGATATGAACCCCAATTCGTAGAACTTATACCAGCTAGTAACTTGCGTAGGCCTAAGAAAAAACTAACCAGTACTTCTTAATATTGCTATATTACTGTTCTCCTTTTACATAAATTAATTGCTTACTAGTATAGTTTCATTAATTTTCTTGAAAATGTGAAGTCAACAGAGTGCGAGGTGTTTATTTTTATTTTTGACGAGAATTACTGACCGGCTGCAAAATGTTTTTTTTTTTTTGTTTACGTGCCATGATATTATAAGCATGTAAAATTAAATGATAACATTTTGTTTGATCCGACGGAGTTTTGAACTCACGTCCAAAAGATATCTTTCAGTTATTGATGTTGTGACTTTACCACTGTACTGCCAGCTCACGTGCAGTATAATGGTTTTATATGCTGTATATACGTTAAATAGTATGAATGAATATTTTCATAGAGCAGGTAATGTTTTAAGTGTATAGAACGGTTTTAAACAGTAATTAAAAGTTGTTATAGCCAGTATTATTCGTCGTCGTATTTTAAATATATTTGAAAGCGTTTCAACCTCACGGATGTATAATCAAGATGGAGGCGTCCTTTTCGGTTTCTTCATCAACTCGTTTCAAGTAGTAGCCACGGGGAGCGTCCTACGTTCTGAAACTGCGATGTGATTGGCCAGGTACGGAACCTGCCACGAAAAATAGAAAGTGTCCAATTACCAAACCTGGTACGAAATCTGGTCGTACAAGGCGGGAAATGCCATGACAGCTGCCACACTAGCCCGTATACCGGCCGCTATGGCGGACCTTGCACAATCTTTTACGGAGTCTGGTATCGTGCAATATCGCCTTTCCGGAGAACTACAAGCGCAGTAGCTTCCGTTGGGAAGCGTCCAACATGCCGCCATGACACTACAGAAGAACATACTGGACAAGGGAGATTGTCAGGAATATTGGTGGAATAGTTAATAGGCTGTTCACGGTCAAGTGAGTGAGTGACGAGATTTGCGCTGCTCTTAACATCGAGGCCTTAAGAGCCAATGAAGACGAAGCGAAGTGAGAATGGAGGAGCGCCGAAATGAAAGGGCGGGGGGAAACGGGAGATCCCCGAGGAAACCCGCCGAGCTGCGGTATCCTCCGGCACGATTCCCACTCGCGAATATCCGGGAGTGACCTCGACTGGGGATTGAACCCGTTTCCGCATTGGTGGGAGGCGAGCGGTCTAACCGCTCAGCCACCGAGGCCCCTTTTCACGGTAAAGTGAGCATTTTTGAAATCAGCGTTTGAAAAATAATCACTGCCCGTAAAGGCTGTTCGCGGTAAACTGAGAACTTTTGAAAGCCCTGCTTAAGATCTACTTGTATGGACATTGTGTATTCTTCCACCATATGTAAAATTAACATTGTCATGAGCCTGGTCGGTTTCTTCGTGCATCGATCAAGTAAAACTGTTAAATTATTGTGAAGGCAAACATTTTGGAAATGTGCTGATTCTTGCGTTTATATGCATTAAAAAAACTAAACATAAAACAAATATTTTCATTATTCACGACTGTTCATCTAATTCTTTAAACATCTAACTCGTTTCACATGGAACTGCTTTCCTTCTATCGTAGCTAACATGACTGGACGCATGCCAGTCAGTGTGTTAATACTGTTCATATGCACGCAAGTAGTAGCAGTGACATTTTTCAACGGTTGATTTCAAAAGTGCTCACTTTACCGTGAACAGCCTATACGCAGGCTGCAAGCTACGTTGGCACCGTTTCAAGGAAAATAGTTGTAAGACCTGACGTATTGCGAGTATCGTATTTACATTTAAGGCAAATCAAATTGTTGGTTTTTTTTGCGTTATGGACATTAGGGTACGAATTAGTCACATTAGTAATGTAATATTTGTAGCCATTAGCAGACCTAAAGTAATTTCTCCTAAATGTCGGGAAAACGACTTTAGGTGAAGTCACTTTCAGTTAAACGACATTTAGGACAAAAAACGTTTGGCTAAATGACTTTAGGTCTAGTGACTGTCGATCAACTGCCTGTTGCATGAGTTAATACATTTTCCACAAATATAAAAAATTGTTAATTGTTAGGTTAAATGACTGTTGGAGAAACGACTTTGGCTGAAGTTAATTTTAGGTGAAACAATTTTAAGTTCACTGTCTGTCGGAAAAACGACTAGGGCAAGTGGTAGTTGTATCAACTTCTTAGAAGAAACTATTTTAGGTGAACTGCCGCGCCTCCAGAAGATACTAACAAATGAATATTTTCAGGAATATTTGTGGAATGGATACTTACATTAGTAAACATGATGAAACATCAGCTAAGGAAGTTACGAAATGTCAGGGAAGTTATGTCTTTCATATGTCGTTTTGGTTATCAGGGTATGATGGTTAACCCTACTAGCAGACTTTTGGAGATGCGTTTTTTTCGTAGGCTGCATAATTGTCCTGCTTATTCTGTCGCGATTTTTTATCAG
The DNA here is from genome assembly GCA_029891345.1 of Dryococelus australis. Classification (NCBI taxonomy): domain Eukaryota; kingdom Metazoa; phylum Arthropoda; class Insecta; order Phasmatodea; family Phasmatidae; genus Dryococelus; species Dryococelus australis. The sequence goes on along the minus strand of CM057003.1, from coordinate 4,957,681 downwards.
ATTAGTATTCGTTTTGTGGTACATGATAAGTGCAGATAGGCTTGGAGGCGCATCCACGGATTGGGGTTACATCCACCAAGTGACAAGCCTTTTAAGTTGCCTTCGCCACGGAGGGGAAGGGCGAACGAGAATACCCTGAGAAAACCGATCAGGCAACTGCAGCAGTGTCCGCCACATTTCCCACGTGTAGAGATCAGGTTCCGCCGGGGACCGAATCCGAGTTGGCGCGGCAGGAGACGAACGAGTGGAGAAGACAACGAGACTCGGCATCGAAGGATGAATGCATGGAGGTAATAAATAATGGAGTGGCAACAGCCTATCTTCTCCACCTTTATCGAGTGAAGCCGATGCCTTGTCTGACTTCTTTCAACTGCGCATGCGCAGACCGATTGTTTACGTCAACCGCCATATTATGAGTGGCAAAAGTTACATAGTAAGCAATGTAAAACATGCACCTTTTTGCCACTTCTAGCCCTGTCCTTGTCTTTAATTTTCGGCTTCACTTTTGTGTCTCGGCTTCCATTCCATAGACTAATACCTCAATGGATGAATGTAATATCCAGTAATTTTTAACTGTGACTATAGCTTCTTCACTGGTGTATAAGCAACATTTGGAAAAAGTTCATTATACCAACTGCAGGCATTAGATCGTAAAAAGGGACTACGAATGAAGAGAATCATTACCATGTTAAGTATTTTTTGATTTGCGTCCAGAGTACCCGTGAACAGCGACAAGGCTTTGGTATGGGAACAATTGACACTGGAATTGGGAAATAATCTGCCAGGGCCTGGTGTTAAGGTATTATCTCATCATTCGTCTATAGTGATTTCGGAAAACTCTTGGGAAACCGAAATCAAAATGGCTGGACCGAGAATCGAACCCGGATCCTTCCGAGTACGAATCGAAATGTTTACCACTACGTGTCATTGGTCGGTGACGATATCGTGGAAGCGTAATATTAAAATCATCGGCAAATAAATACTGATTATTTTGGTATTATTCACGTTACACTGCATTATATTTATGTCAGAAATAATTTCACAGCATCGCTTGATGATCGTAACTAGGTTCAGGGCAGTGCTGATTCTTACACACAGCGGAATGGTATGGATTTATCTGAAAGAAGATACAAAGCAGGGCTTTTAAATTCGTTCGGTTAACGGTGAACTAGCCGCCGTAATACAGGCCTAGAGGAGGGGAAGTGAGAAGGAATATCCTTGCACTTGTGCACGTTATATCCTTCAGCAGTTTCAAGGAATATTTTTACTTCGTTCTTTCAACACCCGCCTTGGATCACGAACTGTTTGGCAATATAGGCTGTTCGCATTGAAGTGAGCACTTTTTGAGACCCTAGTTACTTTTCCTTTCAGCCATTTAATAATTTTTAACCGCCATTTTAATTAAATATTGCTATGTAGATAATAAACACAGTGTGTATATTCCATCGCACTCTGAAGTTAACGTCGAAGATTAAAATATAAATATATTTATTGACTGTTATTCTATATGAGAGGGCTTTCGAAACTGTTCACTTTACCGTGAACAGCATATATCGACGTATATCTTTAGAGACTTAAGGGCTATGAAGAGGAGAAGCAAGCAAGCCGAGTGTGTTGATTTAATAACGTCTGTGATAAACACAAACTTTTTCATAATGCTGAAAATTAAGTTAATCATCATTATCCTGAAACGTCTCGAGTAAACTGGTTATGGTAATTGTGATAAATAGGTGGTCGCCACTTCCTTGTGACCAGTTGTATATCTTCGTTTCGGATCTTTTGCCACTTCTTACTTCGCTCAAGAAATTTTTTTATTTTTATCTGGAGTAACCATGGCTTTCTTGTTCGTCCTCGTGATCTCCTTAATTCCACCCTCTTCTGACACAGTTCTTATGCTGCACTTTGCTGGTCCGATTTGAGTTAATTATACTCAATCAATTGCAGTATGTCAAAGCCAGTAAGTGTATCTTGCAGGTGATTTCATACAACAATGGTTGAAAAATATTGTGAAAACCGAACAAAATTTTTTCTAAGTGGTCCAGCTTGCCAATCTCTCTCTATCGCTGTCTCTCTCTCTCTCTCTCTCTCCCTCCCTCCCTCCCTCCTTCCTCCCTCCCTCCCCCCTTCTCGTTCCTTTTATCACCCAAAGTATAACCGATGCACATGTTTGCAATGAGGAATAAATAAGGATTTGTTTCACTCAACAAAAGACGTGTTATCATAAAAGTGAGTCAAACAAATATTTGGCTATCAGGCAATTTTCTTTGAGCCAACAAATGTTTCGTCATCTCAAACGCGCACAGTTTGCTAAGCTAAGAAAATATTGTTACATGCAGACGTCTATGGAGCGTATCTAAGTTCGTGAGGGATGGAGATCTTAACAAAAATAAAAAAAATATACAAAAATTTGACTTCTAATTTATTATTTTTGCTATTATTTATATAATTAAATTATTTGTCGTCACTTTTACTCTTTTTATTTAACACTGAGTGCAATATTTAATGTCTATTTCAACTCCAATTAACGCTATTCTTAATTGTCTCTGTTGGTTACAGTCAATTAGCTCATACTCATTGTTACCACGTATTCAGTCTTTCTGTTGCCGTCATTTATAATGTCTTTCACTCATGCATCTGGTCCAATAGTCCAGCCTGCCAGCCTCTTCCTTCACTGCTTGATACCCGCAGTCGCAGATTTCCCTTCCGCTGGCCGTTCGTTCTTCTATCGCTCGGAACTCAGCGGCTCATTCACTCAACTCCAACTCCACTCCAACTCCACTGCCGTCCCGGAGACCTGCCGCAATATTTATAGCAATGGCCATGACCATCTGGAACGTTCAACGCACCCCGAGTCGCGCTGAGAGAATGAGGTCAGTAATCCAGATAATGCTTCAGTTAAACGCAGAAAACAATACAATGAGGATCAGCGACGCGCGTCTTTAATTATAAACCCGTAATTGCCTTGCCTTCGCTGTCGCTATCATATAACGACTCCCTTTCCTCCTCTTCGCTCGCGCGGGATGCTAAGAAGCGAGCGCATAACAATATTTTGCAAGAGTAACTTCATGTTTGTACGGCCATACATATGCTCCTCATAGTCAATTGAACACTTATGAAATCATTGTTTGAGAAATGTCACTGCACCTACCTGCATAACGGGCACTATAAACTGCGTGCGCCCACTAATATTGGTAATGACAGAGTAAAAGTAGTTCTATGTCTTAATGTTGAATTAAAATTGAGAGTTAAACACAAGTGAATACACTATCAAAATCCTTACATGTTCATGAGGCCTTCCTGTTTACATTAACACAATATTGCTGTAATTCAACTAGAATGTTATAGAAACATAGGTTTACTGTTAATATAAGTTTTCTTTATAAGTGTTTGTTTTATGACAATATTACACTATTATTATAGTAAATAAATAAGCATTATTTGAGCTGCTTTTGTTCACGATAGAGAAATATTACTTCGAACTAAAGGTATCGGTCCAGCGATAATATAGATTTCCTGTCGTACATAGTAGTTCTCAGTACGGAAATGTTGTCCCGATGCAAACATTCATAACGCAAAATATTCTGTAGTTACGAAACTGCAACAGAGTAAGTGTACAGTTCTCCTGCATATATTTAATGCATTCTGAAGAGCAGTGATTCTCAAAATCGCTAACATCAATCTTCCCAAGAGGTGCAATAATGCGGCCTTTTTTACCACCTGGAACGCAGTAAGACCAGGTACTCGTCTGGTGAGTGGTATTACGTTAACAACGCAGGAGGTATGGGGTCGAGCCTCGGAGTCATCTTAGTAATTTTTTTTTACCACCTGGAACGCAGTAAGACCAAATACTCGTCTGGTGAGCGGTATTACGTTAACAACACATGGGGTATGGGGTCGAGCCTCGGAGTCGTCTTAGTAATTTTTTTACCACCTGGAACGCAGTAAGACCAAATACTCGTCTGGTGAGCGGTATTACGTTAACAACACATGGGGTATGGGGTCGAGCCTCGGAGTCGTCTTAGTAATTTTTTTACCACCTGGAACGCAGTAAGACCAGGTACTCGTCTGGTGAGCGGTATTACGTTAACAACACATGGGGTATGGGGTCGAGCCTCGGAGTCGTCTTAGTAATTTTTTTTTTAGTGTACATAATGTCGAAAGTTTCTTCACAGTGAACCTGGCATTTCCTTAAAGATGTAAGTTGAACGGATGGTTGTTACGCCAATGCAAGGTTATCTTAATCAATACTATATAGATCAAACAAAAGTTATCTTTCTGGAAAGCGTACTTTGCAGTGGTTCAGATTTAAGCAACTTTTTCTTTGCGGCAACAAATCATGTGTTACAGAAAGAAAGGGTTTTTACAGTGTACCGAAATGATTTCATTTGCTTTCGGATTTTTAATCCATATAAGTGTACGAACTAGATGTTTTGTAAAATATTTACTTTTCTAATAATTTCGCGGCTTCAGGTAGTGTCCGAAATTGCAGATTTTATTGACAAAATGAACACGTGACCCTATTTTGTATACAAAAATGGTGACGTATTTGGTAATTTGGTATTTTGTATCGTTTGGATCTTAGCAAAAATACGAATTGACAAACTCAAACCATGTTGGTTCTTACCTTCAAAACACATGTGCAAATGCGTAAATAAAATGTTTTTTTTTTAAATCAAATAAATGTTCATAAAATACACTAGGCATGTTTTTTAAAGCAAGTAATAGAAGTGCTTTGTTTATGTATTACACAACAAAAAAATTGTAAGGTCTTTATGACATAATTTATTATTTTCTTTTTTATTAACATAGTTGCAGCATTCCAGTGATGATTGTAGAAATATTACGTCCGTTTTAAGCATTCAATTTAGATAAGAATATTTTTCACTGTTAATGTAAAAATGCGTTGAGGCGAGTGCTAAACAAGTGACTGTCGACAACGTCCAAATGGTAACTTACGAAATTACAAATTTCAAAATAATGAATTTGTCATTGCGGATACTACTTGAGTTGAACGACGCATGAATAAAGCGACCAGGCCCATGGTAACGTAAATTCTACATAGTGTGGAAGAATACACAATGAGCATGCAAGTAGATCTGAAGCAGAGCTTCCAAATGCTCTCGGTTTACCGCGCACAGACTATACAAACGAACGTGTGAGCCGGTGTTGTATAGCTTAGTGTAGCGAGTGGCGTACACTCTAAATCTGAATCAGTGAGAATTTCACTGTTTCAATCAGTCAAACGTACCTGACTGATTCAACAGTAGCTTCAGTGAATTTAACTGATGAATCAGTGAAAAAATGCCAGATTTCCTTCACTTACATTTTACACTGATTCATCAGTCATTTTTTTCACTGTTTACTCAGTGGTTTATTTTTAACTGATGGATCAGTTGTACGGCGTGTAAAAATGGCCGTCACACAACGTTTAAAAAAGGTCGGTGAACTAAGTGTATCAAGTGAAATAACAACGAATAAACTAATAAAACTAATACAAAATACTTTCTTAAATGTGGTTCATCTTTCAAAACACAATTTTATGAGGTAATAGAAACACACAGCTTTTCATTCCGTTTTTACGTCTTTCATTTCGTTTTCATTTAATCGTCACAGCGCTCTGTTTGAAGGTTTAAACTGCATATAATGTAATGAAGAGAGGGCGCTCATATATACTATTCGTTTTAACAATCCAAACAGTACCAATTAAATCAAAAATGAAAAGCAAGAGCATACAATTTAAATCTTCACGAATTCGCGGCGAAAGTATAAATCATATAGCGTAGTTGGCAAGGTAACGAATTAGAGTGGAAGAGTATGTGAGTTCAATCCCGATCACCTCTAAAAGATTGTTTACTTTATTTAATTAGGGTGAATTGCGCAATCTAAATAGTAAACTATCTTAAGTATGTTTATTTCATGTAATTATTTGGCTACATTCGATAAGAACAATATTTAATTTGCCACTGTAGTCGGCCTTCACTTATTCAATCAGTGAAATTTTTTCCACTGAAACAATCACTGGTTTTGCACAGATTCTAAGTGGAGCTATTTTCACCGATTCGAGTAGTTGAATTTCACCGTCAATTCGAATAGCGAGTGTTTGTTGTGTCAGCAGGATGTTCTACGTGTCGGAGTCTGGCGACATCGTAGTGGGAGACATCAGCTCGCTCAACACGAGTACTGTACACCTGGTGGCTGTGGCCACAGACACTGGAGTACCTCCCCGGCAGGTGAGCCACACAAAACCTACGGGCTGTTCCCGGTCAAGTACCCACTTTCGAAAGCCCTCTCATTTGGAATAAAATACAATAAATATATATTTATTTAAGCATTAGACATTAACTTCCGAGTGTGGTGGAATATACACACTGTGTTTATTACTTAAAGGCTTTTCACGATAAAGTGAGCACTTTAGAAATGAACCTTAGAAAAATGTCACTGCCCCTGTCTGCATATATTTTAACGGGCGCACTGAGTGACATACGCCTAGTAAAGTTGGTAACAATGGCTAGAAAATAGTTCCATATTTTAACATCGAATAAAAAGTATTAGGTAACCATTTGTGATAACTTTAAATTATTTCTTTCGCTGTCCGTTTTTTTTAATGCATCGAAGTGTAAAAATAAGCATATTTGTAAAGTATTTACTTTTCTGATAGTTTCACTGTTCCACTTGACCGACGCATGGGTAAAGTGATGAGGCCCATGACAATGTTAATTTTACATATGGCGGGAGAATACACAGCGTGTATGTAAATAGGAGGGCTTTCGAAAGTGCTCAGTTTACTGTGAACAGCATATATACTACTTATGGTATAAAACCAATCATAAGGGCGGCACACACATTGAAAGGAGGACCTGAAGTAAGCACTAGTTTATTTGAATTTGTTTTTTAATTGGATCGCAGTTTTAAAACACCCTCTGGATGAATTCAAGCCAATAATTAACCTGTGAGAAAAAGAGAACTAAATCCGGTGAGTAGAGAGAGCGGCAGAGTTCTGGACCACTTCTAGAATGGCATAGGACTGGGTGCAGTTGTGTAAGGCGTGAGAAGGTCCCAGAAGCGAAGCTACAGGATCTCCGCTCCCCTTGCGCCCTTCACCCCATGCTGTGATTGGTCATTGGTTGAGGCAGACCATCCATCATTTATGCCTTAAGCTCTTTCTGGTAGGTAAAACTTGAGTATCAGCCAATGGACAACTGAGGCTCGAGTGCCCAAAAGATTTTACAGTCTAGCTTGTTGTCAAATGAATCCGCGGAATTTTTCTGTCCCTATTTATTACAAATACTGGGAATGGAACACTTGATGTCTGGATGATGTGTAAAGTGAATTGTGGTATGCCGATTAATAATCCATCTTCTAAACTTTCTGTACGCCATGGCGCCATGGAGATTTAGTAAAAATATGAATTGTAACCGTAATTATTTCCATTAAATAATTTCATGTCAGCGGCAGACAGGTGTTGTGGAGTTTACATATCTTTGTTCCATTACACATTATCCATGCATTGAGCTTTCCATGTTGAATATTTTCTTAAGTAGTAATAAACTGGTGTTTCAGGTCCATCTTCGAAGATATGTACTGCCCTTGTGATTCACTTTAGATCATAGGTCGTATTAAGTTCACTTTTACTCAGGTTGGGAAGATCATATTAAAAGTTTGGAAACCAAAAATTTTCGCCATTAGGTAGGCGCTAGTGTCGCATGTGTACCATCTTTTCCTTTTTCTATGTTAAATAACAGAATAATTTCAATGCTTACATAAATAAAATATAAAATAACTTCGTAACTAAGTAAAATCATACTCTTTTATTATTCACATAGCTTAAAATTATAATTATAAGTTATCTTTTGGAACATTTCGCATTTAGCGGACAGAAATTTTCTCGCATGCCAAACTCTTCCATCGGAAATCTCGTTTCGTTCCTAACCTGAGCAGAATAGACCTTAGTCGTGTAAAGGCTGTTCATGATAAAGTGAGCACTTTAGAAATGAAAATTAGAAAAATGGCACTGCCGCTGAATGCATATGTTTTAATAGGCGCAGTGAGTGACATTTGCTCAGTAAAGTTGGTTACGATGGATGGGAAATAGTTCCATGATAAGAAGTGTTAGTTAACCTTTTGTGATAACATAAATGATTACTTTCGTCCTTTGTTCTTTTTTATGCGTCAAAATGTAAAAATGAGTAGTTTTGTATAGTATTTACTTTCCTAATAATATCAAGTTTTACTTGACCGAGGCGTTAATAAAGTGATGAGACAGATGTCAATGGTACTTTTACATAACCCATTCAGATCCAGTGTACACAATTACTGTGTACATTACACAAGCGCAGGTAACTTTTGGTATTTACTGCACACCGCGAAGCTCAGTGACCAATGGTGTAACCTATGGATAAATGATTCGCAAATAGTATTACTGGTCTAGGTCTGGTCATATAACTGTAGTCGAACCTATAGCCTACATCTCATTGGCTGTGGCAACGAAATAAGAATTGTTTCGACTTAACTACAGCACGCATCATAAAAGTTTTTGTTTGCAACACCTCAATCGGTAAATTAATCTGGGTCCGGAAGGGATAAGGCGGAAGAATACATAACGTGCATTCCAGTGGATTTTTTTTTTTTGCAAGGCTTTCAAAAGTGATCATTTCCCCGCGAACAGCCTATATGTGTTTTCACCTTCTCGTTTCGTGATTGACCCGCTGCAGAAGTTCGTCGATGTATAGGCTGTTTACGATAAGGTGAGCACTTTTTAAGTCCCTCGCAACAGGCATTAACCGCTAATTAATGCATCTTATTGCAGCCTCGGGCATTACATTTTGAGGGTGGTGAAATTTTTATACACTGTGTTTATTGGTCACTTTGCAATGTTTGTTTTAAAAAGCAGCAGAAAGATGGAAAAATTTATAAGGGCCTTAAAAAGTGCTCAGTTTATCGTGAAGAGCGTATATATAATTGTGATACGTTGTGTGTGGTTGTGTGCGCGCAGGCGTCTGTGCCAGTCATCGTGCACTTCCCGGAGGCCCTGGTGGCTGCGGCCGGGGGTAGCTGGCTGCCCGGCGGCACCAGCTTCCTGATGCTCGTGCTGTTTGGGTCGTTGCTAGGCGTGCTGGCCCTCGTCATCGTGCTGCTGCTGCTCTACATCTACAAGCAGTGAGTCCCTCCCCCCCCCCTATCCAAGGGGCTTAGGCCCGGTTGCACCGACGTCTTTCCCGATCCGAGATCAAACGATAATAGCTCAGAACCACGATACAGCTTCATCTTGGTTCCAATGTAAAGGTGTTTCACCAATGAAATTTCATGATTCTGGATCTAAGATTCGTCGATTTGGTGGTTCCGAAATAAGAGATCGACATTAGGTACAAGACAAATTTTGCTGTTGGTTCGCAATATATGACGTCATGGAAGTAGCCGTATTTTTCACTATAGATAGAACAAGTTGTGCCATCTTTTATCTGTTTTACTGAATAATATTCAAGTACGTATAATGTTTTAATTTTCCAAGAAAACAATCGAACGTAGTTCTATCTGTTGGCGCATTTTCAAACTACATTTGTCGACGATGGCTGCTGATCTAGGATCGAGATTTCGAACCGAACTTAATCTCGAGCTCCAGTCCAGCTCTGAACTCGAATGGTGGAACAGTTTTCAGTGTCGATCTTAGATCCGATCTCAGATCGAGTTTCGAACCACGATGGTGCAACCACATCCCACTTGATACTGACATGCGCTGACCAGTAGCATACCTACACTAAGAGAAAATCGAACAAACAAAATGTTTGTTTGTATAGGAACATATATATATATATATATATATATATATATATATATATATATATATATATATATATATATATATATATATATATATATGTATATGTATTTATTTGCCGTAACAAAATATATTATATTGTTGAGCAAACAAAATTTGAAAAGTAACAAAATTACTTTTGTTCGTCTAACAAAATATATGTTTGAATAAAGAAAAACTCTGTGTTGGGCCAGAAAAAATTTGACTGTCAACTAAATATTTTGTTGAATAAAAAAAAAAAAAAAATATATATATATATATATGTGTGTGTGTGTGTGTGTGTGTATCTATGTTTGGCCATTCATGTGACTGCCTTCGTACAAAAATACAGCTCGAGAGTTTGTTTGTATTTTTTGTGACAATTAGGATAGTAACCGTGTTTGTTAGTGCATCTTGTGATGCTTAGCAACCGTATAAACACATTAATAAAACAAAGCAACAAGAAACTGCCAAGTGTAAAGCTTTAAAACTTAAAATATTTGTTTGAACACGTTGCCAACTATTTGCAGTATATCTATTTAAATGCTTTCCGGCGTCTTCAGTTGTTAGCTGATATTATTAAGGCGTAGCGCGTGGACGCAGCTGATCTATGTTCGACACCCGCGCGAACTTGTAAATTTTTTTAAATATCGGCCCGAACTGTTTAATGGACGTGTAACCAAACAAATCTTCAGTTGCACCAACCAAATCTTACACTTTGGGGCAATCAAATGAGAACAACAAAATAATTTGGTTTCAGAAACAAAATATTTCATTGCCCCTATACAAACAAATAATTTGGTTGCCCCAAACAAATCTTGTTTGATTCAACAAAACCTTTTTCTTAGTGTAGGGGTAGTGAATTTTCTCGAAAAGATTTCAAGACAAGTTATATGTCGAAACACTGTATGGTAGTTTACCACCCCTTGATTGGCAGAATTTTCTTTTTTTTTTTGGATACGTGTTAACTGTCTGCACACGAATCTCGTAGAAGTCGTGCCAGTGTTGCCAAGTTCTGAGTGGCCCGGTCAAATATGAAAACGCCTTCTCAAGCAGACAGCAATGAATGGCAACAGGCAAGCTGTAATTGGGTGCTTATAGTATTGTTACGAAGTGATGCTCCTTCCCCCGGCGCAGCATTGAAGTCTACCCTGTACTCAATTTTTTACGCAAAAAAAAAACTAGCTCTAAGCATACAGAAATAACGCCATCAGTAAAGTAGCACTCAGTACTGGAACCAGGTGAAACACGCGTCAATAGAGATTTCAGCAGGAATAATGGCGTCTGCTATGCATGCATGGTGAAGCAATGGTAGGCCTAAAATATGTTGTCAACAGGGATAGATATTTTTTCTTTTCATTTTCATCTGATTCTGACTCATAAATTGATGATGAGATCGAAGAATGTGAAAATATACTTTCAGGCTGCATCTTCTGCAGATAAAAACAACGTAACTTGTTCGTTACCCATCGCCGCCATGTTGTGTCGTCTGCTTTTACTGAGTTTGCCCGGCCTCCTGCATATCAGTAGCCAGACGCCACAACACCATCCGTCAGCTACTGGTCAGCAGAATCAGTATGTAAAATACACGGAGTGACTTACACCCAGTATAGTTGGTAACGATGGAAGGAACGTAGTTCCTTATTTTAACATCGAAAAATACATTCATCACTCAATGTCACATGTAACTAACAATACATTCTCAGAAATAATTACTTTTATTGGCGAGTTAAGGAATAGATTTATATATTTATTTTTTTCGTTTACATTTTTTTATTCCGCAATTGCATAGAAACTTGTTGGCATAGGTCGTTAAAAATAAAGTGAGCACTTTTGAAATCAACCTCAGAGAAAAGTCACTGCTCCTGCATGCATATATTTTATCGAGTACACAGAGTTTATATTTAAAAAAAAAAAAATTATATACGCATTCGCGCGTGTGTTTAGAAGGTAAAAACTAACGTGGCGCTTATTTTGTCAATTTGTATTTTTGCTAACATCCGAACGATACTAAATACTAAATACCAAATTACCAAATACGTCACCATTTTTGTATACAAAATCGGGTCACGTGATCATTTTGTCAACAAAATCGGCTATCTTGGACATGGACTGAAACTGCGAAATTATAGAAAAGTAAATATATTTACAAAACAGCTAGTTCGTAAACATATATGCAGTAAATATATTTACAAAACAGCTAGTTCGTAAACATATATGCAGTAAATATATTTACAAAACAGCTAGTTCGTAAACATATATGCATTAAAAATCAGAAAGCAAAAGAAGTCATTTCGGAGCACCGTAAAAACACTTTCTTTCTGCAACACGTGATTTGTTGCCTCAAAGAAAATATTGATTGAATATGAACCACTGCAAAGTAAATTTTCCATAAACATTACTATTGTTTGAAATGTTAGGTAACCAATTGTTATAACTTTTTTTTATAGCCACCAGAGTGTAAAAATTAGCAGATTTGTAAAATACTTACTTTTCAAATAATGTCACGGTTACAATTGACCGACTGAATAAAGTTAAGAGGCCAGTGACAATGTTAATTTTACTTAGAGATGATGGAAAATCGCGAAAATTTTTGAACCAACGTATCTTCTATAACACTCTAACTAGTTTATTCATTCATGATTTGGTGAACAAGGTTTCGACTCGGTTAAGTTGTTTGCAGACCAATCACGGAAGTTCTGCCTTAAATTATCAGAATCCTCATTGGTCCAGTGAAATGAGGTAGTGGCTTCAACCATGCATGACAACCAATGAGAAAAAAAAACTATCAGACGTGTGGACAGTGGGTTGGATCCTAGCAAACAGTCAATTTTTCCTGCGACAAACCATCATCTCTGTAACATAAGGTGGGAGAATTCACGACGTGCTTACGAGCGGCTCTTGAGCAGGACTTTCAAAAGTGCTCACACTTCACCGCGAACAGCCTATGGCCGTGGTGTGGGCTGGGTGAGAGAGAGTGTGTGTGTGTGTCCCCGCAGCAAGCAGTCGAAGGCGGGCGCCCGCAGCGGAGCCAAGCTGCCTGGCTACGTGCAGCACGAGAAGATGCCGCCTTTGCCGGCGGAGGCCACCGACTCTGAGGGCAAGATGGACAACCCCGTGTTTGGCCAGGACGGCGGACCATACACCGCCACCGTCAAGGGTGAGTCGTCCCGCCGCCAGCTGGTCTGTCGCCAGTCGCCTTTGCGACACCCTCCCTAGAGGCGGTTCACGATAAAGTAAGCACTTCTGAAACCAACCTTAGAAAATAGTCACTGCCCCTCCTTACCTGCATAGCGCAATGAGTGACATGTGTCCGGTAAAGTTGGTAACGATAGAGGGGAAAGTAGTTCCATATATTAACGTCGAAAAAAAAAAAAGTGTTAGGTAACCATTTGTGATAATTTAAATTACTTCTCTCGCCTTCTGTATTTTTTAATGCATCGAAGTGTAAAAATGAGCAGATTTGTACAATATTTATTTTTATAACAATTTCACAGTTTTAGTTGACCGTCGCATGAATAAAGTGATGAGGCCCATGGCAATGTTAATTTTTACATAAGGCTAAATATCACACAACGTGTATACAAGTAGATCTTAAGAAAGGCTTTCATAAGTGCTCATTTTACCTTGGGCTAGTAAGAGGACCCGTTCACGAAGCGCGTTCGTAGAGGTTGGATGGGTCTCGGCCTCATCAACGTGGCACGTGAATGATCAACGCTGAGCGTTGCTGTTGACACGTGAGGTGATATCCACGCCCACTCACCGCGATTGGAAGGAGCGTAATCTTCTTATATCGGATTGCATTCAACTGCAACCTATTGAAGAACTTTTAGTGCAGGATAAGTAGGGATAGTGAAATCTCGCGAAAAGATTTCAAGACAAGTTATATTTCAAAACACTGTAAGGTATTTTACCTTTCTTGATTGGCTGAATTATTTTTGGATATGTGTCAACTGTCTGCACACGAATCACGTAGGAGCCGTGCCGATGTTGCCGAGTTCTGAGTGGCCCAGACAAATATGAAAACGCCTTCTCAAACAGACAACAACTAACGGCAATATGCAAACTGCTGTTGGGTGCTTATAGTAGAACTGAAGTCTACCCTGTATTTCGCGAAAAATCACTAGCTCTACTGAAAAGTCTAGCGACGGTGTCTAAATATTGGGATGCCTGGCCCGTAAGACACAGATGAATGCCCTAGAGATATTGGAAAGGTGACAAGATGTGACACTTGAAATGTCTGGGTAATTACTTACGCTGGACAGCTGTGCGTGCTGTCGTGTTTTTATGACTTGGAAGTTTTCTCCTGTAGTAGCCTTCGGGGACACGAACAGGAGAAGGTAGCTCACCAGCCCGCTGAAGTAAGTTCAGAAACCATGTCCTTACGCAGTAACTCGTTTTTGAAACGCCTTTCGGGGACGTAATTTCACACTTCTGTCAGCTGGAAACCAATAAGTGTAAAAACATGGAGGGTTGTAACACTGGGGCTCAGAAAAGTGAACACTGACATGAAAACATACGGGTTATTTTGTATCGTGTCCAACCGTTTGGTCTCGGTGGCCCCGTGATTCGAGGATATGATCGCGTGTGAGGCACCACACAAGCTATACAGATGTGCTGTGATGAGGGAAGTAAACTAAGCATTGTAAAGTTCCACGTGTGATACGTCATATAATTACAGTACCCATTAATACACACCACAGGAAAAAGCCCAAGTGATTGAGCCTGTGTGACATCATTAGAGTTCAACAGCTTCTTTGTATAGTGGCAGCGGTGATCCACGAACGATCATCATACGCTATATTCATGGCGCTGCTACGACCAAACTATTGGCCATGATACAAAATTATCAGCATATTTTCTTTGCATTTTGAACTTCTCTACGCCACCTTTGTTACACGTTGTTTATTAGCACATTTGTCCGTCGTACAATGTATGTGGCAGTACCACCTTAACCCATTCGGTCACGAATTCATTTACAAACTCATAAGTTGCAGTCATGTAATATTCTGGCGTGTTCTGTACTTGTGCGGAGTGTGCTTCTTGCAGCCTGTTGACAACGCGCTACGTGTTCAGTGTTAGAAGCAGGAAACTGTTCATAAACAGGAGACACAAATCAGATCACTCACCAGAAAGATGCTCAAAACACCAGTCAATGATATCTTTCAGTACATAGTACCACCCATAAGTATCCGTCTTGGTCAGTGTGTCCTCATTCGTGGATGCGGGGACTGAAAGCATTAAAACTCCAGTACGTCACAGGGGCCGCGGTGGTGCAGCGGTCAGACTACTCGCCTCCCACCTAGGCAAACCGGGTTCGATTCCCGCCGAGTTCGCTCCCGGATTCTTCGCAAGTGGGAATCGTGCCGGCGGCTTTTTTCGGGGATCTCCCGTTTCCCCAGCCCCTGCATTCAGGCGCTGTTCCATCCCATACTCACCTCGCTCCGCCCTCATCGGTTCTCAAGACCTCGATGTTAAGATCCGTCAAAATCTGCCCTCTCCACTGCAGCATGCCACATTCCCACATGAACTAATGTCCCACAAGCAGGAGTGCCGGCTTCATTTAGCACCACCTCGTTCTCATCCTATATCTCTTTGAACCAGAAAACTTAGGATGAAGCTGCATTAAAATAAAATATTAAATCACGGACAACTATCTTGGCTCTAGTTATTACATAATCTATAACGTCCAAGATTACGTAGTTGGTTTTAGGTACAAGCTCCGCCCCCATCTCATTTCGCCCCTATTTGAGCCAAATACCACTTCGTTGAGACCGAGCGAGGTTGTGTAATAGTTAATCTTCGGACTCGCGTTCGGAAAGACCTGGGTTAAAATCCCGCTCCATGCATTCTAATTTCGGCTTCCTGTGATTTCCAGAAATCACTTCAGGAATATACTCGGGTGGTTCCCTATCACAGTACATGGCCGCTTCCTTCCCAGTTCCTGCGTCTCTGAGAAACTATCTCCGTCTCTAATGACCTCGCTGTCGATGAGAGGGTCGTCGCATACCTGAAGCTATTATTTTGCGTTTAGTTGTTAGAAGCGCGGGGGCGATAAAGACCCCACTGCCGCGCTCATCGAAAGCACAATCGCTGCTACGCGCTGGGCTCTGACACTGCGTGCAGCGTTCTCGTCGTGTTGCGTCTACCCATGGGACTTTAAATGGTCAGCCTCTAGATTGATTGATGAAAAGTGTGTAGCAAAGTTCAATACAGGCTCCTGCTGAAACTTTGCTCGTGTCCGGGAATTATGTTTCGAGGTACGGTAGTCTGAAAAAAAATTTTCACCATGTTGGAGGGCTTAAAATAAAATAATTACGTGCCTGGCACCTTGGCGTTTTTTTTAAACGTGTATTTTTAAAGTGCTGCAACGTTGTTCAAGTGCCGAGTACGCAACCGCCTTAAGGGGTCCGCCAACCTTACACCTAAACTGCATTGCAGGGTGTTTGAAGTACACTTTCTTTTCCCCACGAAACTATAAAACTTGCGTGTAATGTACTAATACACAGAAAGAACGTACTCGTGAGATGAGGCTTGCTGAGTGCTTTCAAGGAGTGATGCAGATTAGAAACACCATTGCAGAGCACTCCAACATAGTTAAAAACTGCTTTTTGAAAGCGCTGTGTCTCGAAATATGTGCGTCTGATACATACAAGAATTATCAAGAGCCCTGAACTGAACCTGGCTACAGACTTTGCATCAATATAGTGATAGGATCACTGCTTGAGGTCTCACAGGTACACGCAGCACGACGCTAACACTGCACGCCAGTTGATGAGAGACTTGCGCTTAGTGGCGATACCACACTTCCTGCGCGTGGCAGTATGGCCTTTATCGCCCCCACGTTTCTCGGCCCAAAGGAAGGAAAAAAGCTTCAGGTAGGAGGGTCCCTGAAGGTGTCATGCGATATACATTAACGCCGTGGAGGTTAATCGTATTTTACAATTTTATGGAAACTAGTAAAGGAAAACTGTGAAACGGTACTCCGACATTATTATTTTAACTAACTACTGGAACAAATATTTTAATAGAGCGATGTATTTCTGTGGACCTATTTCTGACACGATAACTTTTTCCATGTTGTCGCGGCGCAAGATATGCGAAAAGAGTTTACCAGTGTTGTAAATTGTTGCTCACAGATTTGGCAACAGTACATATAGGATTGCTCTTTTATAGTTTTTCTATGTTGCCTTCCAAAAACCTGTAGATTTCTTTTGGCGTGATTTAAGTTAATTTAAGTTCCATTCCCTTTTAAGCCCAACCTACCTATCTACCTCTTTACCTGCCTACCTCCTTAACTATCTACCTATCTAATTACCTATCTTCCTACCTACCTATCTACCTACCTCCTTACCAACCTACCTCTTTACCTACCTACCTCCTTACCAACCTACCTCTTTACCTACCTACCTCCTTACCTACCTACTACCTTATCTATCTACCTACTTCCTTATCTACCTACTTACCTCCTTAATTATCTACCTACTTACCTCCTTAATTATCTACCTACTTACATAATTACTTATATACCTACCTCCTTATCTCTCTACCTATTTCCTTATCTAACTAATTACCTCCTTAATTATCTACCTACTTACATAATTACTTATATACCTACCTCCTTATCTCTCTGCCTATTTCCTTATCTAACTAATTACCTCCTTAATTATCTACCTACTTACATAATTACTTATATACCTACCTCCTTATCTCTCTACCTATTTCCTTATCTAACTAATTACCTCCTTAATTATCTACCTACTTACATCATTACTTATATAACTACCTCCATACCTATCTACCTACCTGCATCCTTCATTAGCTACCTACTTACATCATTACTTATCATTATCTTAGTTGAGCACCCTCGAGATCTCTCGACTCAGATGGTTATGACTTCAAGTGTGTGTGTCCCTGTGGCAGGTATAATGGCTCGTAGTGGCGCCTCTTGTAACAACCCGCTGGCGAAGGCGGGCAAGCGCAAGGTGTCGCCCGCTCCGCAGCCACCGCAGGTGCCCGACGATGCCCCTGCCGCCACCTGCGCCGACAACAACAACCACCAGCCGGGGGTGAGTTGGCCCGACGGCTCCATTCCGCGCCGCGTCAAGAAGCTCAGCTGGAACGACGAGGCGTCCCGCGAGGACATCCACAAGAAGGTACCAGGGTACCTAGCCACACCCCCACCCCCACCCCTACCCTGATCGTTCCCATGACGCGACCAACTCCACTTTGGCGACTGTCTGTTTACGACGACTGTGGCGATGTGCTTGACTATAAGTCACGATGGTTTCGTCTCACTGGATCAGAAGACAAAACATGTATGGGGTATATTTCCTCACATAGATGTGGTAAGTCTTCAAACTTACGTTTGTTTCCCATTCCTCGACGACTGATACTACTCCATCTATTATGATCTCAGCCCAACAGGGCCTCTCAACAATATTAATCCTATACTGAGTTTATCCTGGCAGTACTGAGTGTGCTTAGACTGTGGTAACATACCTGCC
This sequence comes from Dryococelus australis, assembly GCA_029891345.1. Lineage (NCBI taxonomy): Eukaryota > Metazoa > Arthropoda > Insecta > Phasmatodea > Phasmatidae > Dryococelus > Dryococelus australis. Next base: position 4,939,381 of record CM057003.1, on the reverse strand, counting down.
TTGAATTCTCAAATAAAAATTGATGCTGGTTTTCTGTTATCTGTCAAAGAAAATTCAAGTCAGTTGTCTTAGCAGATGCATTCTCAATTCCCTGCCCATCAGACAAGACCCTAATTAGCTTCTATTCGTAAAATAAATACATGAAATATTGCCATCATCGTCCTAGGCAGACCTTCTCGAGTGTATACAGAAATTAATCAGGATACAGGCAGTCATCTTGGTCGACTGGTAAAGTGTTTAGTAGCCATTTACAGACTTTTTTTGCATCTTGAGTTCATCAATAAATGAACATGTCCCATCTCCATTGCCTTCAGTAGCCATACATATTGTACTACCTTCCTCTGCTAAAATATTGCCTTGCGAGTACAATCTCGAAATTCCGCATTATTTCTCTTAATGTCTTTTCCTGAGCACTTGTAACACAGCCCGTCATCGTTTATCTTGCAAATCTCATACATCGTGGGACACTAGAACAACCATACCATGTGCCTTTTGATGAAAGGGACGTTGTGGGTATTTTAAACCACCTTTCCATCCTATCCTTTGTACGCTACTTCATTGTATCCTGTAACGAATCAGTTTAAAATGCCCATTAAAATGTTGATACTCTCAAAGAGTAACTTAGCACATCTTGTGCGTCCACATTCCTACCTCGATCCCTCATGAATTCCCTCCCTCGTCTGCACCGTAGGTGATATCCTTGGCCTGGTCGCTGCGATGTTAGCTTCCACTACGAAGTTTCGGGTTCCAACTTCGGACATGCCACAGACGTGTGTATAGTTTTAGTATTTAAGTAGAAACGATGGTTTATCGCCGTAAAGTTGGGTGATTCCTAGGATTTAATGTACAGTACATGTGTCCGACAGTTCTCTGTCCTTGTGTTATTGTCTTTCGTACATTTATGAAACTACTATCCTATTTCATAGGGCCAATGAGGATTCAGATACTCAATAACAGAACGTTTGTGACTGGTACAAAGAACTTAGCCAAGTCAAAACTCGATTATTCGATCTTAAAAGGATAAACTAGCTAGAGTGATATCGAAGATACGCTGAATCAAAAAATTCTCGTGATTTCCCAATGCCTCTAGGTATCGTTATATCAGTGCGTAAGCGGTCCACCAATTGGCCTTGGTAAACTATGTTTACACATAAATGTTTGATGGAAAAAAGTAAGGGCGTGGCTTGTAAACAAATAAGCCGCTAAAAGTATATCGATTAAACTAAATGTAGAGACACCCATTGAAACATCGCAACGACACCTGTCATTTGTGCGTGAATCATAGGTTCATGTTAGGCTTCTGTAATCCACCCGCGAATCGCACGTAGTGTTTTTTTTTCTTTTAACTACACTGATTATTCAAATGCCGATTATGGTATTGTGAGGCCAAACTAGAAATCTAAATAACAGTGCGTTATACAGCGGCATGTGTGTATTCGGTTCCCGGGGTCCTTTTACCTGTCGTTCCTCTGGTAGTCTGAAGTATGGGCGAAGTGAGATGACACGGGGTAGAGACTTGATGGATTCAAAAGGATGTGGAAGCGCGTAAAAACCTACTGCAGCAGGATATTGTCGACCTTATCAGCGATGTAGAATAGCCGCCAGAAAATAATCTGCCTGCCGAGACCTCTGATAATGATAAGCGGCATGCTGCTATAGAGACATGGGACCAAAGAACCCCTTTTGAGTCAACCTTCAGAACATCAAGACAGTGTTGGGCATCGGCAACAAAGCCTTGAGGAAGGTCTTAACGTACTTAATTCCTGACTAGTGCCAAAGCTCGATATAGCGTAATGATCACAAAGGCGAAAAGTTCAAATTCTAAGGCTGGCCTTACATTATTTCGCACGTAGCGTTGGGAGTGAAAACAGATTACATATTAAACTTATAGGAGAGTAGTAATAGTTTAATATGCTGCACAAAAATATGGACGATTTGGATGAAATCAGAAGCGAAGCACGGTATGTGAAGAGGGGGAAGGGGGGGGGGACTGTAGGCTGTAACCCCCACCTTTGTCCCTAAAATTGTCATCATTTATTATTAAAATTATTAATAACTCTTTTATTATGATAAAAAATATGTAAATGCCGTAAAATACGATGCATTTTATTTTATTATAAAGATATGTTTACTTTTAGTGTTTGTCCTTTGTTCATCAGCAATGCTAACTCTGGTGTAGCCTCACTTACTTCGGTTCAGTCAGCCTAAATACTTACCTTCTTCTTTTTTTCCATTTTGTGCAACGCTACTGCATGGCATTGCCGAAAAGTAATACAAGAAAAAAAGCCTAGGTGTGCCAAGGCATAGCATAGATCTTGATAAATTGCATGGAGTAAATGGCCATTTGTAACTTTTCCACGTGGAATCAACGGCACTAAATAGTTTATTACTTCCGAAGACTGATTGCAAATGTTACATACTCCACTCCTCATCCAGTCAAAGCATATAAAAAAAAATATTGACGAGTTGAGATTGACAGTAGTCTCTTCCCTCCTCTGGATAACTAGTTTCTCACAACGGTGTACTGTGTGTGTGTTCCTCCGCAGTTGGAGTTGGACCAGAGCACGCTCTCAGCGGACGAGGAGGAGCGAGTGGTCGACCAGACAAACCTCACCGTGTACTTCTAGCGGTGGCCGTTGCCTGCACCGTGGCGCCACTGTCGTCTGCTGCTGCGCTCAGGAGTCCACCTCTGGGAGCCACTGGGGAGCCAGGCCTGCCACCTCGCTGTCCTGCTGCGCTCAGGAGTCCACCTCTGGGAGCCACTGGGGAGCCAGGCCTGCCACCTCGCTGTCCTGCTGCGCTCAGGAGTCCACCTCTGGGAGCCACTGGGAGCCAGGCCTGCCACCTCGCTGTCCTGCTGCGCTCAGGAGTCCACCTCTGGGACCCACTGGGGAGCCAGGCCTGCCACCTCGCTGTCCTGCTGCGCTCTCCGCGAGTACCAACATACAGCTGTTCTACAAACATTACCTGCAGGAGCTGAAGACCACTCTGTTTTAACTTGCAGTTGGTATTATTGCCACGAGTCTGTATGGTCTGACGTAACGTAAACGAATTTCGTAAGACACATACTGAGTGAATGCACAACATAAAATTGCCAACGCGCTGTCCTTACAGCACGCTCCACGAGTACCAACACACAACTGTTCTTCCGACATCGCCTCCAGGGGGTAAAGAACAGTCTTTTTTAACATGTAGTTGGTATTACTGCGGAGTGTCTGTATGGTCTGATGTAACGTGAGCTAATTCCGTAAAACACACGCAGAATAACTGTGTAATGGCAGATCATCGACTTACTGACAAGAATTGAATTCTAAAATTGGTATACTATTTTTCTATTTTCCTCGAGTGACTGACTCTAAGTGCAAAGTTACCGTCTGCGAGAACAAAAAATACAACATTTTGACTTTGTTCTCCATGCTGTGAAGTTTTTGATCGAATAGACATATATTTTCTGCGTGTATTTATTGTATCGATAAGTTTTGAAGAACATGAGTCTCTGAGTTAGTGAACTTTCACTGTATTCTCTGGAAGAAAAGTGATCAGATCGCAGTGTTAACTCCACAGACACAAATTTGAATGTGATAAAATAATAGTGGTGTCAAAAGCAAAAGCGACACCTGCGTGAGCAATGTGTTTTGTCGGAGATCTCAAGGCATCACATAAGCGTGTTTAGATGACGGAGGCTACTCCGTTAGTAGAGAAAATTAATTAATTAAAGTTCAAATGTGTGAGGCTGAGAATCGCTCCAGGTTTGCGAGGTACATTTCCTCAACATGTGATGTCCACAGCAGTAATTGCAGTGCCTTGCAATACTTAAAAAGACTCGATACGTTTCTCTGTTGGTCGATTTTCTGTTAACTTCACCCTTTGGCGATACATGTTTATTAGACTAAACATGATAAGTGTAAAATATGAATGAATGTTAGCAGCGTCATTAGGCCTACTTTTAGGAAGATATGTTTATTATGTACATCGACATAGAAAGTATTGTTGTGTGATCACTGACAGTACATTAATGTTTATTTATGTAAATAAATGGCCCCTACTTTTAAATGAATACTAAGCATTGTTAATACATCACAAAGTTTAATAAGTGAAAATCTAGAATAATTCAGGCACAAACTCACCTGCTTTAATTCAATGAGAAAAGTAACTTGCCAGATTTTTTCCAGTAATTATGCTTAGTTATAGTTTCATCGTTACCTCGACAAGTAAACAACAACGCATGCACTCCTGTTGTTCTGAATCTCAGTTTATTTGGTAACATAAACACCCATGGAAGCTTGCTTACCCAAATTGCCTAATATTTCAATTTACACTACTTTGACACTATAACTATAACTCGCGAAAATATGTCATTTTTAACTCATTCCGTCCTACTGCGGAACGTTAAAGAAGGTCTATTCCAAAAAAATTTCCTTTACCGCGTGTAAGTTCTAAATTTTGGATACAGGCTCTAAGGTGGTCGCATTAATAAGAACAATAGCAGAAGTTAAATAACGTCTGATTCGATCGATTGAAGTGAGAGTGAAGGGGTTTCTCCACTACTATTCATCCGCAGAAAAATGAGGAATTTAAATTTTCAAAAGTTTTTTAAATCTTGAATATATGTTTATAATTTAATAGAGCGCCTATTTACATATCCCCATGTAGCTAACTTCTCCGCACACGCTTGTGAGAGCTTCAGTAAGCTGACTTGATATAGTCCGATTCTGAACGATTGTCGGGCGGAAATTGTTACAAAAGATAAACCTTGCAATTGCAGATTATTACGACCATTAACATTTAACGTCACTGATCCCTGCCACTCTACACATCGTATGGCATCAAACAGAACGGTTGACTCAGCTGTCAACGTCGATGTTCCGCTATTTCTCGAAGTAACTTATATACAGTATAGGCTGTTCACGGTAAAGTGAGCACTTCCAAAATCAACCTTTGAAAATGTTACTGCCCCTAAGTGTACATATTTCAACGAACACTTCGCATGGTACGCGCTCAGTTAAGTTGGTAATGACGGGACCAAAGTAGGTAATGACGTTTTAACGTTGTATTAAAAGTGTTACGTAAACACGCGTGAGAACTGAAATACATATTTTCAAGATCTAGCAAATATGCAAGATTTTACTTTTCTAATAATTACACACTTTCACTTGCCCCACTCATGATAAAGTGATCAAAACCATAGCAATGTTAATTCTACATATGGTGGAATAATACACAATGTGCTGCATACAAGTATATCTTAAGAAGGACTTTCATAAGTGCTCGGTTTGCCGTGAACTACCTATATCATTACTTCGGCCAAACTGCGGTTAACCCTAAGTAGGGTTTACTCATCACTGCATACTCGGAATTTAATAACTGTTACACCTTACTTATTCAGGATTAAAGTGTGCCTGAAATTCTAAAACAAAAATCTGTAGTTTGAAGTGTTTTATCCCTGACTGAATAAAATGCATGCCTAATTATCGCATTTACCCGAATATAGAATAACATATAATATAAGACGACTTCCACAATTTTACTTTGGGTTACAGGAAAATTGTATTTCTACACAAATTAATTCGTGATATAATTTTTCAGGAATTATTTAAACTTGGTGCTTTATGGTTTGACGTAGCAAAATGTCACCGTCAATAATATACAGTATTTAGTAAACCTAAATGTTATTAAAGCATAAGGAAGTAACATTTTCTATGCCAAGCCCTATTTTTTTTTATAATTATAAAACACATGCCATTTATGTTTTTAATATTTTGTTAAGTAGATTATACTGAAATGAAACACGTGTGTAGTCAAATACCATTGATCATCACTGACTACTATTCACGCAAAAACACTGTAACGTTTGATTAAAGTGGTTAAGACGATATACATATCTGTGTACTTCTGTTTTTAGAGGTTACAGATTTTGAAATAAAATGGATGCCAGAGAATATTGAACTTATAAGAAAGTATCATATCCAAGTTTAGATTATATTTAAGCTGCTGTTGGGTAAATCGTATTATTAACGAAGACATGGATGACCTAACCACAGTTTTTTTTCCAACGCTCTCCCGCAGAAGTCTAGTAAGTTAAAGTCTGCCCTAATACAACTTTCCATGGCAAATAATTGGAGGTATTCTTATGTTAACACATCAGCGCGCAATTCATATTATAATTTTTTGTTGGCTTCATTATTCTTTTCTATTTTCTTAAAAAGTAAAATTACAATGTGATTTTTATGTTATTTTTTTTAAGTCACTTGTTGCTAGTGAAACAGCGCACGACTATTACAAAAATCTTACGCTTGCAACTGACTTGCGATCCGGCGCTTATTTGTCTATTTAATCTATCTATATATCTATCTATCCATCTATCTATCCCTGAGAGATTTATAATATAGTAATTATCATTGTTTGACTGTTTGTATATCTTTATATGAAATTAAAAAAAAAAATGTAGCCTTGTAGCCAGCATACGTGACAACACTAACCTCAGAAATTCTAATATGAAAAAATAATAATACTCTTAAATATTTGGAAGTAAAAACTGTTGTAAAACGTGGTCGTATATTCGGGTAAAAACGATATTATTGCACTCCAAGCGTGGCATGTGCGCCTCGTCTACTGATCCAGGGTTAACGAAGTCAACTGATTCCACATAATCAAACTTACTCAGACGCAACCACCCTTAACTCTCAACTACATCCGCTCATCGCTGCTAAGAGCGCTCTCTCGCCCTTCACAACTTCCTCTCTATGCATTTTCCCCTCTTGGTGTAAACATACACACACATATTATTTACAGAATACAAATGTCTATTACTGCTATTAACACTTGCTATTTTTATAGTAAACGTACGATTTTCATGCCAATCCCATTTAAGTCTATATCATTGTCTAGTCGCTGCCAGTTTCTTCATACTGACTATAGTTACTTATTTTAAAAAATTTAGTTACACATACACGATCAAAATGCCCACTGCCATGCATTTACATAATTCAAAATGTCTGGCAATCACAAATTACGCACCCGGCACTATTGATATCGCGGCCCGTGTCGTGGCTCTGGCCTCCCCCCCCCCCCTAACTCCTCGGGGGTACTGGTGATGTAATCCTGGGCTCGACCGAGGGGGTGGGTATGTGGGTGGAAATGCACGCAGGCAAAGCAGCCGCCCATAACAGCACATTTGTAAGAGCAGGAAGATTTATTTCATTTTTTTTAAGACTACGCCCCGCATACACATAAAGTTGCTATAGTTATTTGCATTCATGAAGACGTGTTGAATCACGTTCGTATTTTTATTACTAATTGTAATTCAAAAAAAGGGGGGAAAACTGACCGTAATTTTATTGCTTTCTTCACACTTCGTCCGCTCTCAGTGTGGCAGGGAAGGGCTGACGTCCAGGACAATACTAAAGTCTCTGCCACGAAGCTTTGTCCTTGGCATCAATCTTTTCTCTTTCTTGGATCTCCAGCGGTGGCTTCAGAAAACCTGCAAATAAAACTGAATAACTATTTGTTTAAAATTAATTCTTGATTGTAAGAAATTATGGCCAATGCACCTGACAAATATTGTTTCAGTAATTATTCCCTAGCTAGTACACAGTTTTGTCATCCAGTAAACGGAAATTAATTATAAACGTGAAAATATACACTATTTAAGTAACGTAAATGTTGCTAGTAAAAAACTGAAAATCAATTTTAGAATCACTTACTATATTTGAACTGTGATAATATTCTTGCATACATTACAATATCATTAAAAAAATGCATGTGTATGTTTATACATACATAGCTATACATACGTACGTATAAAGAGAGTTGGCAATAAGTGTAATGTCAATTGTTAAGGTCAAGCTACTGAGCGGAGCACTCACTTTTGTAGTTCTATAATGTATTCTTCCGCATATTCGTGTTTTGTAGATGTTCATCGTTACAGTTTCTCAAGGAGAAATAAAGATGTAAAATACAGTGTTCCAATATTTTTTTTATGTATTGTGTCATAATGGCAATAGCTTGTATTTTGTCATCCATACAATGTAATGTTCTCACATAACTGAAACCAAAGTTATATTTTATACATTGTTGTTGTATAATATGTTATGTCTTTTATTTAAATAAAATATATTTTAGAATATGAAAACTTTTAAATCCAAAACCTACCTGCTGTTACATAGTTTATTCACCTCAAATGTCATTTTTTAATAGAATAATCGTTTTGCTTGTATTACAGAGAATTGCTTCAACTGTTAGACGATCCTATATGCATATATAAAGTTAACTTAGCTTGAAAATGCGAAAAAACCTTACATACCAAAATTATTAAATCATTATCCGAATAATCTTATTATATAAAAACATGAATGCCATTTTAATTAATAAATTCGTTATTTTGAGCATCCTGTCTACATTTTATGTAATTTATTTTCATATTTTCCATCTCAGATAAAATTCTTTACATCGACGTTACCTGGGGGCTGCCGGAAAAAATTTCCCTAGGCAACTGGATTAGCGGCCACTAAATCTATAGTCCATTCCCCATTGGAAGCTACTTTCTCGGGGCCCTGATAAATATCTACTTGCAGGCCCGTTTCGTATCCTTCCACCAAATGCAAACAAACATTGCCATGTGACTACCACGTAGCATCTGTCAAAATCAATGTTTATATGCCATTGTGTGTGTAGATGTGTTCGTATACTTTCGCTACACCTAAACATAAGCATTGAAATGTGACTTCTACTATTATACCTGTCGACTGTGTTGTTTACTGTTTACAGCTTTTCAAAGAATTCTGTCTTAGGTCTATTTCAAAAACCATTTCGTACGAATTTGTTTTCCACGACATAGCACATTACACGTAATACACGTTAGTATTTTGCCGCGACTGTGTTAAACACTGTTACAACTGCGGGGTAATGAACTGTAGTCTTTAACTTTTTGTTATTGATATGTGTTGGCTTATTTCTTAAAAAGGACGACCTCAGTTCGAATAACGAAGGAATAGCCAGTCCAACGAAAAAGCGACATTAAAATCAAGCACGCAACTCGTGTCACTCATTTTTTGTCATAGAAACTTAAAATATGTCGGTGAACATGTACTCAAATATGCCTACCGTAACTTTTATTCCACTCATATTTATATGTATTGATACTTACTGTGTATTAGGTTTATTGAAATTTATTGGAGCTGGGCTTGGTTATTTTGTTGGGATTGGTGATAAATCACGTTACATGACTGTGTTTCAAACACCCAGGGCAAAGGTACAACGTTGTAATAAATAAACATACGTGGATGTAAATAAATAACTTCGTCATAAAAACAGTTCACATTTACCACGTATAAATAGTTCACATCAAATATTTGAAATCACGCACACACAGATCCAGCGTAACTATCACCAAACAGCCACGCCATGCTATTTCACACGCAGTGGTTAACGAAACACACACCGTAACAGTATATTTATTACTGCCGCGGAAACACAGATTTATCACAACATCGTAACTTGGTTAGGTAGGTTTAAAAAACACAACGTCTACAAACGTGATGTGGTAATTTGAAGTATTTTTCGGAGTAAGTATAATTTATGCTTCGTTTGGTAAAACAGCAACACGCCATGTCATGGCTCACCACGTCTGCCAACTTCACTTTGTTTCTTCCCTGCTATCATATCTAAATATATTAAAATAAGTATTCAAACATTGTAATCTCTCTTCAGTTGTAAATTACAAATTAAAAAATCATTATTTTGCTGTAATAAGTATGAAATATGCTACGATTGAAAACAGGTACAATTTTGGTACGTACTAGCGAAGTGAATCTTCCCGAGTGTGAAAGAAACAAAGACAGAGAGAGAGAGAGAGAGAGAGAGAGAGAGAGAGCGACAAGCCTCGCTCAGCAGACAGTTGTTTCAAAGTTGCTCTCGCTCGATAAAACAATACCGTACCATTACGGCCTATTCACGATATTTTCCGCCGTTATTTTAAACTGTGAAAATGAGATATGTTGCCATCGGGGCTACCTAAATATTTAAATATTTTAATAGGCGCTATTTAATTTACAAATAGTATACTAAAAAACGAGATTAAAGTAATATTTTAACTGTGAACTATTTCTTACCGGCCGTTGCCAACACGTCGCTGCTCTCGCTGTTGTTAATTCATATTTAAAAAGAAATAAATATTACAAGTTATACAAGATATGAAGATAAAGTTTTATTTATTCAATAATACAGTACTCTAAAGTTAACCATAGTGTTATATATTTGTGGAATACATGTTATTGAAAAAAACAGGTTGACATGTTTTGCCTACAGTGTTTTTTCAAAGGTTGATTTTCATAAGTCGCTTCCAATCGGGAATGGAATATAGTGCATCGTATTGTCAGTGTTTCAAACCAGGTGCCCGTCGATCGCTTTCGATCACTCAATTCATGCCCATGTAAGCTAGCTACAATTATTAACATAAAATGTATCATTACGTACTACATGTGAAACACACTGATATAATACTTTTTTTTTTTTTGGTAGCCCTTAACACTTGTGACATCAAATGCACATTTTCCAGCAGTATAGACAATCTATAAAGAAGTAAATTGCCTATGGCTGTGTTCTAAATTCACACCCTCACTCGCACTTGCTCTTGGTCTCGGACTCGCTCTCGTACTTACTCTCCCTTCCTTATGGAATTATTGTCACTCACACCCTCACTCGCACTTGCTCTTGGTCTCGGACTCGCTCTCATACTTACTCTCCCTTCCTTATGGAATTATTGTCACTCACACCCTCACTCGCACTTGCTCTTGGTCTCGGACTCGCTCTCGTACTTACTTTCCCTTCCTTATGGAATTATTGTCACTCACACCCTCACTCGCACTTGCTCTTGGTCTCGGACTCGCTCTCGTACTTACTTTCCCTTCCTTATGGAATTATTGTCACTCACACCCTCACTCGCACTTGCTCTTGGTCTCGGACTCGCTCTCGTACTTACTTTCCCTTCCTTATGGAATTATTGTCACTCACACCCTCACTCGCACTTGCTCTTGGTCTCGGACTCGCTCTCGTACTTACTCTCCCTTCCTTATGGAATTATTGTCACTCACACCCTCACTCGCACTTGCTCTTGGTCTCGGACTCGCTCTCGTACTTACTTTCCCTTCCTTATGGAATTATTGTCACTAACACTGTTACTCGATACTGACTGCCATCGATTCTTGTTACTCTACATAAACAAAATAACATGTACTTTTAAAAAAATTTATAAATTTGATATTTACATTTCAATTAACAATAAAGAAATTAGTAGGGGTGATGATGGGTAATATATGAACAGAGTCAGGTATAAATTTTATCTGCAATCAACAGTTTCAGCTCGGAATGTTAACTCCGTTTATTCCAAAGTTATGAATTAATAATTTTACGAAGGTATATATATATATTAAATATTTACTTAAAACACTTGCAGTTAACGAATACTTGTTCCTGTGCCATTCCACTGTTATCAGTAATGTAGTCTTACTTTATAAATCCGTAAATTGAAATGCGTAATTCAAAATAGGCCTTTATATAAGTTTACGAAAGTCACACGGAGGAGAATGAAATCAAGGCGGTTTATTTGTTTTTCCTGATGTTAGAAAATCAACAAAAGAATGGCGGCTGTAGCGAACACGAATAGAGCATGGGTGCGCAAACACTCGTAAACAAACACTCACTCTCGAAGCACATTTGGAACAGCACACACTCACGTCATTGCCAAGTGCGAGTGCATGAGAGTACGCATTTCTTGCTGTTTGGAACACGACCTATATATATACCGCTGTGGTAACAATTTTCCTGATAGTTGCAACATTTCACTTCGCCATTGTTATTTGTTCAGACTACAGAAGATACGCCTCTGCGCTACAGCAGGCCATTCATTGTTGCCTAGCTACCTCGAGGCAACAGTTTACTAATATAACTGAGGTTATGTATTTTAATGCAAGATCAGTTTGTGGAATCTAAATTGTTTAAATTTTACACTTTCCCATGACAGCTGGTGAAAAAAAAAAAAAAAAAAGAAAAGATCTCTTGCAGGGGCAGGAACCCAGGACCTCTCGAAGAGTAGCCGGCATGCTAACCACTTTTTTTTACCACAATCTCAGCGTATAGCGCATAGCATTCTTACAAAGATAAATCTCCCCTTTTCACAGACTACAACGAACAGGAACAATTATAAACAAAGAATAGTAATTTTCACTTTGAATAGATAGCGTTCTTGTTCTTGGGAAAGAATACTTGATGTCCTAGCCGAATGCTGTATCTCGAAGATCCAACGAAAGGATAGTAGAAAGTCACTGCCTCTACCTGCAAATATTTTAACGGGTGCCCTGAGTGACATGGCACCCAGTAAAGTTGTTAACGATGGATGGGAAGCAGTTCCATATCTTAAAGTTGAATATAAAATGTTAGGAAACCATTTCTGATTATTTAAATTATGTCTTTCGCTTTCTGTTTTTTTTCTAATGCATCAAATTGTAAAAATGAGCAGATTTGTACAATATACACTTTTCTAATAATTCCACAGTTTCACTTGACCAACGCATGAATAAAGTTATGAGGCCCATGACAATGTCAATTTTACATAAGGCGGAAGAATACAGGGCTTTCAAAAATGCTCATGTACCGTGAACAGCCTACATCAGCAAGTATTTTCCATGGGCGCCTCCAGTGGATGGTTGCGGAGCGACTCACAACTGGTGGTTAAGACTGCCTGCGTTTAGAAAGCTCGAATGTATAAATTTCTCGTTGATGCGAATGTCCTTTCTGGTAAGTGTTCTACTAGAGTTGCAAGTGCTTCCTTTGCCTGACAATACTGAAGTGGCATGCAACTAGCTTCAAACCACATTATTTTCTGTAAAGCTGCGCAAATGTCCTCTGGGCGCAGAGTTGTTGCATTGGCTGAATACTGATATAAGGCCTCACACTTCAAAACGTGATTAATAAGACCCAGGCCTCCGTCTTGAAAAGGAAAAATGAAGTTGCGGCCTAGACAGTTTGAATATATATTATTTCCACAACATGCGGCCAACAATCTGTTGTATTTGTGCACTGTGTTGACGTGATAGTGGGAATATGTAGGACACATACCACAGTTTTGGAAGTAAGAAGAAATTAATTAAAGTGACCCTCTGTATAAGATTTCAACGATAATTCATTTCTATTTGACGAGCACAGATATTATTTATTGTACAACTGGACTACTTATCAAACATTAGTGAGGTGGTTTTTAAGCTGGTACAATAGCCACCAAACGAAGTATTTCAAAGAACTATATCTATGTTGATGGACAGCAGTGCTTTCACACAGCCATAAGAGACACTGTAAAACACTATGAAAATATATTCCCAAGTAGTATATCACAATACACGAACGCTAGGTGCCAATCATCAGCGTTATTATTTATAGCGAAATAAGGTATTACAGGACGAAGAACTAAGGGACTTGGATGAACACGCGGTTATTTAACCGCGTGTAGTTTTATCAACTAAGAAAGCACGTAAGAACTGTGAGTCGTTTGTTTTGGAAAGTTTGAGTGAAGAGATTTGGGTGGCTCTTAACATCGAGGTCTTGAGAGCCGATGAGGGTGAAGTGATGTGAGTACGGAGCAGCGTCCGAACGAAAGGTGGAGGAAACGGAAGATCCCGAGAAAGCCCTTGAATGGTCCATGTTTGATGCTGTACTATGAATCTGTTTCGTTGTGAAAGTTTAACTTCGTGAAAACCAGGGCGCATTATATCTGTAATAAAACTGAGAGTATTTATAACATCTGAGTGCGCTGAAATACCGAATTGTCCTTACAAAAGTAAGAAATGAGAACAAAACGATAAGTAAGAAATATACAATGCTTTGATGGCTAATGACTATTTCTGCATATATGCTGTTCAAGGTAAAGTGAACTCTTTTGAAAGCCTTTTCACTTGGAATAATAGTCATTAAGTATATTTTATTGGTGCCTTTGACGTTAACTTCCGAGTACGGTGGAATATACACACTGTGTTTATTACTTACATGTAAACATTTATTTTAAAATGTTGTTAAGGGATAAAATATGGCTCATAGGAAAAGTAACTAGGGCCTCAAAAGTGCTCACTTTACCGTGAACAGCCTATACCAACCAGATAGCCATCCTACCAGAATTCTACAAAACAACACGCTGTGGTTGAAGACTCGTTAGTAAAAACTCTATACTTGCTCGGAGAACACAGTCCTTACTTTTATATTTCGCTTACGAGGTACAACATATATCTGCGTTTAAGTGTATTTATGGTGTGCTAGTTTTTTTTTTTTGAGGGCCACTCTCGAGTTTAGCTCGAGCAATGCAACTTTGGAAATGTCTTTGTTCTTGAGAACAAAACCCGCACGGGTTTGAATTTATTGTTCCTCTAAAGTCTCACAGGGTCTTACAATAATACTACAGCCAGGCAAAACTAATTTTCCTCACTAAAATGTTTTTGTATAACCAGTCAAAAGGACATGTATGGTTGTAAATCCTATTACACAGTAAATTACTTTCGATCAAGGCATATTCATAACTGGCACATCGATGGCTCAGAACCTGCCTTTAATGAACGCTGTAATATACGGCGTGTCCGATGTGTTAAGTATCGATATGTAGAGACCTGCATGATTCGAGTTATTATTTCGAGAAAAGCTAGACGTCATTGCCCTATCCCTACCTGAATACGAACCGTGATTTTGTTGCTCGGTGGCTTCTATACGAGGCATATGATACAAGAAATTAGCCACTCTACCGTTGAGCTGTTAATATTGGTTAAAATAAGTCTTTCTCGTAGTGCCACAAATATATACTTTCAGCCATTGTCGCATAGCGCAGATAAATTTGGAATTTAGTCTGCTGCAGGGAAATAACGCGATTTTTGCAGGTCTCTGCCAATAAGATGGTGGTGAATGGGAACACAGAGACCAACAGATCCTGTTTTCTGCAGTCGTGGACTCAGAAGATCTTTCAACTTTCATTGTCAGCTATCTTCGTGCGGGGGTATTACAGCGTGCCAATGGTTTTACGCTAGTTTTACCCCGCAGAGAGTTTGTAAGTCTGAGGTGGTACTGGGAATATACTCAGCATGCAGAGATGTCCACTTAAGAGACGCGGAAGAACGGCCCCAAATCCACCTTCTTGAGGTTCTGCATACCCACACAGGCGCACCACTGCACACTTTGTAAATTAGCACAACAATTTCTTGGGTGCGGCTGGTCTGAATGTGTTTCGCTAATGCAACCATATTCAGTAATGCGCACATTTAGACGTCGCCGGACCGTGGTGGTGTGGTTAGACTACTCGCCCCTCCCCCACCTAGGCGAATCGGGCTCGATTCGCGGCGGGCGGATTCTCGCATGTGAGAATTATGCTGGACGATGCCGCTGATCGGCGGGTTTTCTCGAGGATTTTCCCTTTTCCCCCGCCCTTGCATTCCGGCGCTGCACCATATTCATCTTGCTCATCGGCTCTCAAGACCTCCGCGTTAAGAGCCGGCCGAATCTCCCTACTCCCTCCACTAATTAAAGTATCAAAACCAGAGAAAATTTTATGGTTAGAAGGAATAATTTTTTTAATTGAAGCCCCTGGGGCCGCAACCAGACTGACTTTAAAGTACCGCTGGCTGCCCGCCCCAAGGGGAGTTCTAGTCGGTACCTCTGTGTTGTTCATGCGTGCCTGGTAGTTGAGTCGCTGCGATGAGCCTCGTCGCCACTACGGGGAAGGGAAGCGGCGAAAATGCGACGAGGCAAATCTGAACTACCAGGCGCGCATGAATGGCACAGAGGTTTGCGACGGTAACTCCCCATGAGGCGGGCAACCCGCTGTGCTCTAGCGTGTGCCTGGTTGCGGCCAACAAGGGGCTTCGACATTCCTGCTGACAGTCCCGCTTTTGATCGAGAAAGATCGTGCGTGTTTGTGTAGCGAAAGTGAAACCAGCATTTCCTATGAGCACCTCATACCTCATTGTCTCTACGTGTAATGCACTCAACTGGCGTGCAGTATTCCCGTCGACGACTTCCCTGAACGCCACTGTTAACTGTGTTGGACACCAAGAAATTAATACTTTTATTTTTTCTACCAAACATTGTCCAACACACGTTGGACATTATATGTGGTGTCATTTTCTTAGAATGAACAAAATTTACACTTTATATTAGTCGAATAATTTCATGCCAAATAACTAAGTTGTACAAATGAAAAATGTATAAAGTAAACTAATGACATGGATTACCGTGAAACATATATGTAGTCGCCAAATAACATTTCATACATTTAAGAAAAGGTTAAAAACTATGAAAATTTTATTTTGTATTTAACAACTTTTTTCACATGACTGAAAAATTTTCTAACTAAGGGATTGTACAATTTCATTTTAAACCGAATTTTAAAGTTTTATTCGACATTTAAGAACTTGTTGTCAGTACATAATTTTTTGTTCTCTCTCTCTCTCTCTCTCTCTGACACACTCCCTCTCTCTCTCTCTCTCTCTCTCTCTCTCTCTCTCTCTCTCTATGACACTACTGTCTGTAGTAACTGCTACTAAATGTTTATAAAATAAAGTCTCATTGTTTTGTAGGTTTTCATTATCTTCCCAATTGCTAATACTATCTAAATTCTCTCTTCTGCAGACAGGATGTAAGACAGTTTTAGCAAGGGAAAGTAGGATAAGGCTACGTTAAAAATAGAATAAACGTCGGCATAATCAACTACCCTCGTGTGCTTATTTACTTATTAAGATGGCCAGCTTTTGAATAGAAAATTTTCAAACTGAAGGCGTATAAAATTTAATTTTAAATATAATTATACTGTAGAAGTCCTTCAGGAAAATTTCAAGCTGTTCATGCAAGTTTTCATCAGAACTGATATTTAATAATAAACAAAAAAGCGAAATTATTTTGTAGGTTTCCATTCCGTATTCTCTCTTGTAATAGTGTTTTTTGAAATACTGTCGGTCATTACCAACTACCCTTGTGTAAGGGTAACCAAATAGCTCCTTGCATCTCATGTTCTCCTGGTAAGCGTAGAAGGAACATTGCGAACTGCACAGTAGCCACTTTACACGCGTTTTTTTTACACTAGACTGCAAATAACATTATCAAAAAGCAACATGGATAAGTAATATTTGGGGTTATAACAATCACTGTTTATGTAAGTAAGTGTTTTAAGATATTTGTATACGTCCTCTGACGTGGTTTTATTGCAACTAGAATACATTCAAGTTATTCACAGTATTTTTATTCATATAAGAGCGTGGCTCAAGTGACTTCGACAGTAGTACTGTACTGATGATGGGAAATTCAATGTTGGTGACATGCCCAGAAGACAACAAAATGGTCTACGTCATACTGCAATGTTTTCTATTGGTGTCTGTATTCTTAGTGCATATAATTGTAGGAATCAGCAAATTGGAATTTAAATTTTTAATATTTGACCGTAACATGAATGAAATGATCAGCCCCATGGCGAAGATAATTTTACGTATGGTGGAAGAATACAGTGTTCATGCAAGTAGATCTTGAGCAGGGCTTTCAAAAGTGCTCAGTTTGCAGTGAACAGCCTTAAAAAATTATTTCAATCGTACATACATGTAAGCAGTGGCTTGTGGTGAAGTGTTGCAAGGTAAGCTGGTGCTTGCTCACTACTGTACATTCCCGGTGCACACAGCAGGAGCCAGTAATCACCGTGCAGCCTGGGGAAGACGAGGACTATAGCAATAACTGCCAAGGCTATTAATCGTACATACATGTAAGCAGTGGCTTGTGGTGAAGTGTTGCAAGGTAAGCTGGTGCTTGCTCACTGCTGTACATTTTCGTTGCACACAGCAGGAACCAGTAATCACCGTGCAGCCTGGGGGAAGATGAGGACTATAGCAATAACTGCCAAGGTTATTAATCGTACATACATGTAAGCAGTGGCTTGTGGTGAAGTGTTGCAAGGTAAGCTGGTGCTTGCTCACTGCTGTACATTCCCGGTGCACTCAGCAGGAGCCAGTAATCAACGTGCAGCCTGGGAAGATGAGGACTATAGCAATAACTGCCAAGGTTATTAATCGTACATACATGTAAGCAGTGGCTTGTGGTGAAGTGTTACAAGGTAAGCTGGTGCTTGCTCACTGCTGTACATTCCCGGTGCACTCAGCAGGAACCAGTAATCACCGTGCAGCCTGGGGGAAGACGAGGACTAAAGCAATAACTGCCAAGGTTATTAATCGTACATACATGTAAGCA
The DNA here is from genome assembly GCA_029891345.1 of Dryococelus australis. NCBI lineage: Eukaryota > Metazoa > Arthropoda > Insecta > Phasmatodea > Phasmatidae > Dryococelus > Dryococelus australis. The sequence goes on along the minus strand of CM057003.1, from coordinate 4,921,129 downwards.
GTGGCTTGTGGTGAAGTGTTGCAAGGTAAGCTGGTGCTTGCTCACTGCTGTACATTTTCGTTGCACACAGCAGGAACCAGTAATCACCGTGCAGCCTGGGGGAAGATGAGGACTATAGCAATAACTGCCAAGGTTATTAATCGTACATACATGTAAGCAGTGGCTTGTGGTGAAGTGTTGCAAGGTAAGCTGGTGCTTGCTCACTGCTGTACATTCCCGGTGCACACAGCAGGAGCCAGTAATCACCGTGCAGCCTGGGGGAAGACGAGGACTAAAGCAATAACTGCCAAGGTTATTAATCGTACATACATGTAAGCAGTGGCTTGTGGTGAAGTGTTACAAGGTAAGCTGGTGCTTGCTCACTGCTGTACATTCCCGGTGCACTCAGCAGGAGCCAGTAATCACCGTGCAGCCTGGGGGAAGACGAGGACTAAAGCAATAACTGCCAAGGTTATTAATCGTACATACATGTAAGCAGTGGCTTGTGGTGAAGTGTTGCAAGGTAAGCTGGTGCTTGCTCACTACTGTACATTTTCGTTGCACACAGCAGGAGCCAGTAATCAACGTGCAGCCTGGGAAGATGAGGACTATAGCAATAACTGCCAAGGTTATTAATCGTACATACATGTAAGCAGTGGCTTGTGGTGAAGTGTTACAAGGTAAGCTGGTGCTTGCTCACTGCTGTACATTCCCGGTGCACTCAGCAGGAGCCAGTAATCACCGTGCAGCCTGGGGGAAGACGAGGACTATAGCAATAACTGCCAAGGTTATTAATCGTACATACATGTAAGCAGTGGCTTGTGGTGAAGTGTTGCAAGGTAAGCTGGTGCTTGCTCACTGCTGTACATTTTCGTTGCACACAGCAGGAGCCAGTAATCACCGTGCAGCCTGGGGAAGACGAGTACTATAGCAATAACTGCCAATGTTATTAATCGTACATACATGTAAGCAGTGGCTTGTGGTGAAGTGTTGCAAGGTAAGCTGGTGCTTGCTCACTGCTGTACATTTTCGTTGCACACAGCAGGAGCCAGTAACCACTGTGCAGCCTGGGGGAAGATGAGGACTATAGCAATAACTGCCAAGGTTATTAATCGTACATACATGTAAGCAGTGGCTTGTGGTGAAGTGTTGCAAGGTAAGCTGGTGCTTGCTCACTGCTGTACATTCCCGGTGCACGCAGCAGGAGCCAGTAATCACCGTGCAGCCTGGGGGAAGATGAGGACTATAGCAATAACTGCCAAGGTTATTAATCGTACATACATGTAAGCAGTGGCTTGTGGTGAAGTGTTGCAAGGTAAGCTGGTGCTTGCTCACTGCTGTACATTTTCGTTGCACACAGCAGGAACCAGTAATCACCGTGCAGCCTGGGGGAAGATGAGGACTATAGCAATAACTGCCAAGGTTATTAATCGTACATACATGTAAGCAGTGGCTTGTGGTGAAGTGTTGCAAGGTAAGCTGGTGCTTGCTCACTGCTGTACATTTTCGTTGCACACAGCAGGAGCCAGTAACCACTGTGCAGCCTGGGGGAAGATGAGGACTATAGCAATAACTGCCAAGGTTATTAATCGTACATACATGTAAGCAGTGGCTTGTGGTGAAGTGTTGCAAGGTAAGCTGGTGCTTGCTCACTGCTGTACATTCCCGGTGCACACAGCAGGAGCCAGTAATCACCGTGCAGCCTGGGAAGATGAGGACTATAGCAATAACTGCCAAGGCTATTAATCGTACATACATGTAAGCAGTGGCTTGTGGTGAAGTGTTGCAAGGTAAGCTGGTGCTTGCTCACTGCTGTACATTCCCGGTGCACGCAGCAGGAGCCAGTAATCACCGTGCAGCCTGGGGGAAGATGAGGACTAAAGCAATAACTGCCAAGGTTATTAATCGTACATACATGTAAGCAGTGGCTTGTGGTGAAGTGTTGCAAGGTAAGCTGGTGCTTGCTCACTGCTGTACATTCCCGGTGCACACAGCAGGAGCCAGTAATCACCGTGCAGCTGGGAAGATGAGGACTATAGCAATAACTGCCAAGGTTATTAATCGTACATACATGTAAGCAGTGGCTTGTGGTGAAGTGTTGCAAGGTAAGCTGGTGCTTGCTCACTGCTGTACATCTTCGTTGCACACAGCAGGAGCCAGTAATCACCGTGCAGCCTGGGAAGATGAGGACTATAGCAATAACTGCCAAGGTTATTAATCGGATTATATAGTTGAGGATTTTTTATGCAGTTCGCTCGTATTTTAATTTTAACTTTTTAGATAAAATTGAAAATCAAAATAGGAGCAAGTGAACCAAGCGTCGAGTGTAAAAGAAAATGCAACATGAGATTCCTGTAACTTGAAGAAATTAAACTCTGGGTTAAAAAAACTTTTCGAAAATTATGAGAGTCAGTATTATAAATTTAAATTCTCATATTTTAAACAAAAAAAAATTACAATTATGATTCGCATTTTTCTATTGATTTGGCATTTTTATAAATTTATTATTGCTATCATGTCCCGAACCACAATATATCCTCAAAACCTAGAGAAAATAATTAGCTCTTGAATGACCTTGCCCCTGTTACTTTTCTGAGTCCTATTTTGTTAAATTGTAAATAGAGTTTGCGAAAACAACTCGGGCGATTGTAACGGCAACGAAATGTACACTAGCGCAGTCATGTAGTCTGATGAACTTCCTTTAACACAAACAAAAAATTGTAGGACTAGGCTAGTCCTAAAATTTGTTAGATGTTTGTTAGGAGATTTCAGCTAATGAGACTCGGGGACAGCAGAAGATGTTTAATCGAACCCCACCAAAATTTTATACCGTGGAAAATAAATGTTTGCAATATATCATTACTGCGCTAATTAATAGTATTTGAAAGCTGAAAGCTGTCGTGCGTATAAAATGCCGGAAGAGCACACTGAATAACGATAAATTTAAATTTAAAGAAATATTAACTTCCATTACGTAGCGAATATTTTGTTAGCCCCTTAACACACGGGGTAAGCCTCTGAAAGAGGCCCCTTGGGGACAGCCAATCAGTGCTCCGAGGATAACGAACGCAGTGAATTCGTAACAATGTACGAAGGTGTTCAAAACTGTTATTTACGTCTTGTCGAGCAGAAAATTTCGAGAAATCCTCTGTGAAATAAGTTGTGACAACAATTATGTAAATATACGATTTTCGTGCACCATTCCCCTTAATTCACTCCGCCCGTCCGCCAAAATCTTGGCAAGCCTTTAACTTGTGACGGACGAACGGATGGAATTACAGCCTTCTAAACTTGCATGTTTTGTTACTCGTTCATCCCGAGTTATTTAGAAGGCTGTGTGGTGCGTGCAATGTTTTGTTTTGGCTGTCTTTTGTTTTCAGATGTTTGTTTATGTAACGGTAAAATGAAATATCTTTCCTGAAGATTGACACGTTTGGAAACACAAGCTCCTTTTGTGCAATAGTAAAAATTATAAAATCTTGCTTTATATGATATTTAAAATTTTTATATCGATTAAAATCCGTTACGTACGTATATGTTTTTTTTTTATACTCTAGGTATTTTGTTGTCACACTGGACTGCATTTCCTCATTCCCTCGCTCCGTTACACACATGTACCACGGGGCCTCTTTTAAAGGACTCATCCTGTATTATCCCGAGTATACCCGTTCGCGTCTGACATGTTGCAGGATAGGTGAAGTCATGTTCGGTGCTGTGCAAGTCCAGAAGCTAGCACCAATCCTGACACAGCATTTTCCTTGGCAACGTTATTATTTGTTGCTGACACACAAACTATTTTGTAATTGGTTGCCTCTTGTGGTGTGGATCCTCTGAAACCCATTCCATGGGTTCCAAATTGTTAGCTGTTATATAAAATTAGGAAGTACGTTTACACCAAAATTTTCTTATATATATATATATATATATTTATTTATTTATTTATGCTCGAATTTTTTACTTTTGTCGTATGAAATGTATTCTTGGAGAAAAAACATTTGTGAAAATGGTCAAATATCGCATAAAGCGTAGTTTAATCTATGGGCTTACATCGCGTGTAATAAAACCCCACTGTTATATATCTAATTTGCACAGTACAGCGTTACGATTGCACGCCTTGCGCGTAGGAGCGACGAGGCGCTAGAAGTGCGTGTTATTGTCGCCCGTATCGCTCCCTCGCTTCTTGTCATTACCTGCCGGGGGAGGGGGGGTATGCCCATCCCACTCTTATTATGAGGTTAAGAAGTGCTAAAAGTTCACAGCTCCCTAATGGGCTGTTCGCGATTAGTTCAGCACTTTAGAATGCCTTGCTTAGGATATACTTGTCTTTTCGTTTATATCCTTCCGCTGTATGTTAGATTAACAATGTCGTGAACCGTCTCGCTTTATTCATCCGTCACACAAGTGAAATCGTGTAATTTTTAAGATAGTAAATAGGTTAATTATTTGCGAATTCTTGCTGTAACGTGTATGAAATATGAACACTGTCTCCAGTAGCCATTGAATTACATATTACACACTTAATAATACGTCAAGTCGTAGAACTGCTTTTACTGACTGCTGCCCAAATCATCTGGCAGCCTGAATGGTTAGTGAGTGTGCTAGCGTATATTTAGTTATGGGTGATGACTGTTTTCAAAGGTTGATTTCAAAAGTGTTCTATTTTACGTGAACAGTATTTATATTTATTCCTGTGCTTCACAGCATGGGGGCCTCACACCACTACTCTAGTTAGAAAATATACTAAAATAAAAAATCAGCAGAGTGAAATGCAGAGGCGGACGGTAAAGTGTTTCAAGGTAAGGTGCTGCTTGCTCACTGCGGTATGCTCTCATTGAACCCAGCAGGAGGGAACAACCATCGTGACGGCTGGAGAGAAGCTGCAGAACTGAGGTTCCAGTTACTGGAATGTAAACTGGGAAACAAATCACGTACAGCGGAGAGCGCACCTTGCTCGAGAGTGTGACAGTTTCAAATAAAGGGGGCCGCGGTGGCTGAGCTGTTAGCCTACTCGCCTCCCACCAAGGTGAACCGGCTTCGATTCCCCGGCCGGGCCATTCCCGGGTCTTCGTTTGTGGGGATAGTGTCGGACGATGCCGCTGGTCGGCGGGTTTTCTCGGGGATCTTCCGCCCCCCCCCCGCCCCTTAATTTCTGCGCTGCTCCATACTCACTTCAATCATCTTCATCGGCTCTCAAGACCCCGATGTTAAGAGCGGCCCAAATCTCTTCAGGGCCGCAATTCAAACTTTCGTCTTTGAACCTTCATTATCAGCTATCTTCGTGCGGGAGTATTGCAGCGTGCCAATAATTTGACGCTAGTTTTACCACGCAGAGAGTTTGTAAGTCTGAGGTCGTACTGGGAATATACTCAGCATACAGAGATGCCTCAGGTTTGAGTTCGGTATAATTTCACACATCATCTCACATGATAGAGTAAAACAAAAGAACTCGGAAACCTTGGTAAAATTTTCGTTGTAGCAAGATTTGTTGTTTGGCTCATCATATACTTACCTTTGGATATTGCTGAGATGTCTGTATTTTTGAACAGCGGTTATAATTCAACACACAGCGGGTCATTGTTTTTGACAGCTCGCCGAGACACTTGCGATGTTGTTCACTCTGCGTGGCTTCAAATAAAAACACTTCAGAGTCTGTCGTAACTTGGCCTGAAGATGAGATAACAAAGTGGATCTTCAGCCAGAATCGCCTGTTGTAGAGTCGAGAAACTGACCAGCCTTTGGCGAAGTATCTGAAGTCGGACTACCTTTCTGTTTAATTGCACTCTAAATTCTAATCAGCGGAAAACTACTGATTGTTTCAGTGAAAACATTTCACTGATTGAATAAGTGACGGCCAACTACAGTGGCGAATTAAATATTTTTTTATTAAATTTGGCTAAATCATTATTAGAAATAAACATATCTACGGTAGTTTGCTATTAACATTGCGCAATTTACCGTATTTGGAAAAAAGCAAAACATTTTCGCAGGTGGCCGAGATTGAACTCGCACACCGTTTCCATTTCGCTGTCAGGCTGTTATCTTACCTAATTTTTTTTTCTGGCGTTGTTTTGTTGTAGTTGTATTGAAGAGCTCAAGTTAGACCGACTTGCTGACAAATGCCCAGTGCGACAAGTGAAATGAAAAACTGCCACGGAGGTACCGGGGTGCGAACCCACACTGTTCAAAATTCCCGTATATTTACGGAATGTTTTACGGAAATATGCAGTGTATATACGGAAAGGCAATCCGCAATGACGAAAAACGGAGTTAAGTCCGTAGATACAAAATACGGAAAGTCTCCGTTTCCCCTTTGGCTTCGAGTTACGGGGACGAACAATGCCGATTATACACGAAGCTTTCTTCGCCACTGTAACAAGAAAATTATCGTTTCTGCGGCAGTTAATGTTATCCACGCGACTATGAACTATTCTTTCAAACATTAAAAAATAGCATCAGGCGTCTGTAACATTTGGCAACACTAAAAAATATACTAAATTTAATATAAACAGAATTTTGGCTTTTATCTTTTCACTACAAATATAAAAGTTATGCCACAATTCTCGAGTGAAAGTGTATGTGCATCCGTGGCCGAGCAGCGGCGGAGTCAACATTGTGCGGAGTTCTGTCGCCCCGCGCTTATAAACGGGGCTCTGTTCCGACACAAGTAGTAATAGTTCTATATTAGTGTCTGTCCCGTCTAGGCTTGTCCAACATGTCTAATGCGCGCGTGAATAACTTGCCAATCGTGTTTGCCAAACGACCTTCGGCCATGGAAATACTTGACTGGATTGATACGGTTTTAACTGTAACAGAAGATCAAATTGAAGATATTCAACTGGATGGGCACCAGAACTGTTTGTTTTTAAAACTTGTTTCCTCTGGACCTTGTGAAGCGATACTGCGTCGCACCAACGGCCACTCAACTTTAGTCACCGCAGACCAGGAAAGGATCAACGTCACCATCGAACAAGCTTTCGACAACTTAAAACCGGTAAGAATTCAAAATTTACCTGTAGAAATAGACAAACAAAAAATTCAGACGGAGTTAGTGAAGTATGGTCGACTTGTTACATTGCAAGATGAAGTATGGAATCATAAATACAAATTCCAAGTAAAAACGGGAGTACGCATAAAAAAGATGGAAATAAAAAAAGGCATTCCATCTTACGTTTCAGTTGACGGCTTTCGGGCTGTAATGATATATCCCGGACAACCACGAACGTGCAGTTACTACCAGTCTCCTACTCATGAACGAATTGCGTGTCCTAGTTTGCAAGAAAAGGACGCACGTGCAATACGCCGCTGGGGGATGAATAGAGCAACGGAAAATCTCGCAGCTGACACGCCTATACTGTCCACCCCTGCCCTTCACTCTCCCTGAGCGGATTACCCTCCACTTCGCAGACGCGAGCAGCAAGGTCCAGTACAAACACCTGTCGGTGACTCATCTGCTGAGCATGCGGTCAACCTCAACACCTTAGTGACCGCGCCACGCCAGATACACGTGGAGGCGGCTCGAAATACAGTTACTGCTCGCGCAGGGCTACCACCACACACACAGGATGTCTCGCCGCTACACATTCCATGGTCCTCTGCTTCATGGGTGGACAGCATGAACACGACGGGAGCATGTAACAACTGCGGATGAAAATATGTCTGTAAGAGAAAAGCGACCTTACGAACGCGACGCCCGGGCCACAAGAGTGAGTCATGTTCGCGAAGCGAAGGTGTTATCGCAGAGTGAACAATCACAGCTACAAGACAGGAAGGAATCTTTGGAACTAGCAAAGGCCGTTATAAATAAAATGGGTGCCTCTAGCCAAGAACGTCCTGATAACCCAACTAACTAACAATGCGACCGGCACATGTGTGCATCCCCACCTGTATGCCCTATTACCGGCCCCCATTCTTCTTTGTCCGCTTTTCCTTTTTGTCCACCTTTCCATTTCCTTCTCTCTGATACTATCACTACATTTTTGAGGCACATATGATAGAGTTATTGACAATTTTAAATTTAAATATTTGTGCATTTTCGGCCAGTGCGCGATTGGCGGCGCTAGAGACATTGGTTCAAACACAGGCAGTTGACATTGCATTCTTGCAAGAAGTAGCGATTCAAGATTTTATAGGGTTTCATACCTTCAATGTGTATACAAACGTTGGTGACAGGGGACAGCGATTATTACAAGTGCGGGGCTGGAACTTGAAGACCTGCGCTACCACCCGTCAGGCCGAGTGATGTCAGGACGAATAAACGATGTGTCGCTAGTCAATGTTTATGCTCCCTCGGGCTCCCAAGCGAGATATGAAAGAAATCAGTTTTTCTCCCGTGGATTTGATTCCGTTTTTCCATCCACCCTGCATTCTGTTCATACTCGGTGGAGATTTCAGCTGCATAGTTCACCCTCATGATCATCAGGGTGGCATCTATCCTACTAATGCTGCCCTATATACTTTAATATCTCGCTTAGACTTGAGTGATGTTGCATCTAACATCCAAGGAATTCATTACACCTATGTGACTTCACAGAGTCGGTCTAGGATTGCCCGATTCTACGTGAAAAAACAGCATATACATAAGGTGCATCGATATGACGTTCTTCCGGTAGCGTTCAGCGATCACTCTGCAGTGATATTTACGTATGGAAAGTTTGCGAATGTAACACGGTTTGGCAGAGAGACATGGCGTCTAAATACGTCTTTATTAGACAGCTCAGAAGTAAAAGATGACTTCCTAGGTAATTGGGTACGTTGGCATAGCAAAAAATACCAGTTCCCCCCTGTCGCGATGTGGTGGGATGTGTGTGTAAAACCGAACGTCATGAGGCTTTTTAAAAGACATGCGTACAGACTGGCAGAAGAACGTAGGGGAACACGTGCATTCTACAAACATATGCTGCACGAACTTCACCTGCAGGCAAACAATGGTGCACACGTAACTCCACGTATTAGAGACACGAAACAGAAGCTCATGCACTTATTGAGTGAACAGTTTAAAAATTGGCATATTATGATAAATGATAAAAGTCTATTCGCAGAAGAGAAATTTAGCATGTTTAGTATCATTAAGGAACAACAGCAAATACGACGCAAGGTTATCAACCAGCTTACTGACAGTGATGGCGATATTGTTCGGGACCGGCCGGAAATAGTGCAAACGCTTTGCAGTTACTTTGCCAATTTATACTCGAAACAAGACATGGACGATGCTCTGCTTCCATCGGTTTTGCAGGGTTGTGAAAACAGAGTTAGCTGTGACAGCAAGACGGGCATGGAGGCGCCATGTTTAGATGTGGAAGTTAATACAATAATATAGCAATTGCCATCAAAAAAATCTCCTGGTATTGACGGTATTCCATACGAATTTCACAAAACTTATTGGGATATTATTGGTACCAACTTCTGTGAAGTTGTTCACGATGTGCTTGAAAGAGGGGAGTTATGCAAGTCTCATAAAGAAGGGATGATTGCTCTTATACCCAAAATATCCCGCCCACTTAAACCCGCGGATTATAGGCCAATTACACTTTTATGTGCCGATTATAAAATAATTGCTCGGTTTTGTGCGACCAGATTAACCAAGGGATTGTCAGATATTATTGGTCCCGGCCAGGCATGTTCTGTTCCAGGACGTTCCATCTTACAAGGCGTGCTTGCCCTAAGGGACATTCAATTACTTTCGTCAATACAACACAGTAAAATGGCCACCTTGAGTATTGATATGGATAAGGCATTCGATACAGTCGATCATAAATTTTTACTTCATGTTATGCATCATTTCGATTTTCCAGCCAACACAGTACAGTGGGTGCGGATGGTGTGTACCGGAATTTGGTCACCGCTGTTGGTTAACGGATTCCTTACCCCACCAATTAAGATCGAGAGTTCAGTTCGACAAGGATGCCCGTATCCATGATTTTATTTAATATCGCCATTGAACCTCTGTGCAGAATGCTCAGTGCCCGCTTGCAAGGATTCCCTGTAGCGAACCTGTCCTTTAAATTAAATGCCTATGCTGATGGCATCACATGTGTCGTTCGTTCAGAGCGGGAAATTACAGAGACGGCAGAATGTCTGGACCTTTTTCGCAGTATCTCTAATCTGCGAGCGAATGCTAACAAAGCTGCCGTACTGGAGCTCAGCGCGACCAGCGAGCCATTTCACGACTTTTTCCCTTCCGGAGGGCCGAAAATGTGAAAATAATGGGCATATACTTCCACGCAGATGCCACTCTTATGTTGCATTATAATTGGAACATGACAATAAATAAACTCCGTGCTCGTCAAATAGAAATGAAGTATCGTCGTACAAATATTATATAGAGGGTGACTTAAATAAATGTATTCTTACTTGCGAAGATGTGGCATGTGTCACATATATTCCCACTACCACGTCAACAAAGTGCACAAATACTACAGATTGTTGGCCGCATGCTGTGGAAATCTTATATATTTAAATTATCTAGGCCGCAACTTTATCTTTCCGTGCAAGACGTAGGCCTGAGTCTAATTAATCACGTTTTAAAGTGTGAGGCCTTATATCAGTCTTCAGCAATTGCAACAATTTTGCGCCCAGAGAACATTTACGCAGCATTACAGAAAATGATGTGGTCTGAAGTTAGACCCATGCCACTTCAATACCGTCAGGCGAAGGAAGCACTCGCAACTCTAGTAGAACACTTACCGGAAGGGACAGTCGCATCAGCGAGATATTGGTACGTTCGGGCTTCCAAAATGTCGGCAGTCATACCACCTGTTGTGAATCGCACCCCAACCATCCGATGGAGGCGCCCATGGAAAATACTTGCCGTTCCTAACCTTTCCTCGGATCTTCGAGCTGCAGCATTCGGCTTCTACAATAATATCGTGACAACTCAGCAGCGTAAATACAGAATTCACCTGACAGCTGACCTACATGCCCGCTGTGTGGCAACACCGACACGGCCCTTCATAGGGTAATTTCCTGTGTTTATGCAGCTTCCATCTGGCAGTGGTGTCGCGTACGAGTACGAAAAATAATTCGCGATGAACGTGGAGATGTCAGCGACACGCACATGCTTCATTGCGATTTCTTCACCTTCCCCTCAGTTCGACGAAGAGCTGCGGCCTGGTATATACTTCATGCGATCGGTTTTTTGGTGGACAGTTCGACAACGGTGACAGTTCAAGACTTTGTCCAGCTTCTTCGTCAAGATAGGTGGAACATGGCGCGGCGTGGCACATTGCGTCAGTGGTACGGCAATTTTTTATTTTAATTCTGACGTTCACGCCTACAGGAAGTGCGTGTATATTACCGAGGTTGGGTGTACGCCGTGCGCTGCCCACCCCTCGGTCCTTACAAGTGTACAATTTAATGTTCTAGTAGTAATCGTCGATAGGTGGTAGTGTTATAAGTCAGTGTCACGTGTCGGGATATACGTCGTGCGCTGCCCCTCACGTTAAATAATTGTTTTTATGTTCATCGACTTTGTCGGTAAAACCAGTTCACCAAATGTTCATATCGTTTTGTGCCCCATGAAAGCATTGTGTGTACATTTTTTTGAGTATTTTGTTATCGTTTCTGTGTTTGAATGTGTACTGTATAATAGGCCAAGGGTAAACACCTCTGTATATTGTTTGTGACAATAAATTTATTTATTACAAATAAAATGGTTAGAGTCGTGGACTGGCAATTTTTGACTCGAGTTCAAACCTCGCGTAAGAACAAAATATTTTAACTTTTTTAATACAATTTTTTTATACACGGTAGAACACCCACATAACGAAAAGTCAAAACATCTTCATTATTTCTTTTAATTTTAAACGGAAAGTACAGAAAACTAACTTGGAAATTAATGGAGAGATTCCGTAAAATTTACGGAAAGTCCGTTTCTAAAAATCAATGTGTCCGCGATATTACTGAGAGTTTACGTACACTTCTGGACAAATTTTTACCAGCACTTTTCCGTAAAATAGAATGTGTCTACTTTTAAATTATATGTCCTTATTTTTCGTTCTTGGTTTAATTGGTACCGTTAGGATTGTTAAAACGAGTCATGCATGTAAGTGCACTCTCTTCACCATATTATATGCAGTTTAAACCTTCAAACAGACAGCCGTGACGATTACACGAAAACGAAATGAAAGACGTGTAAACGAAGTGAAAGGCTGAATGTTAGTATTAAGATACCTCGTAAAATGGTGTTTTGAAAGACTAAACAAATATTATAAAGTATTTTGTATTGGCTTTATTAGTTTATTCGTTGTTATTTCACTTGATTCACGTTGTTTAACAGCCGTTTTAAAACGTTGCGTGACGGCCATTTTTACACGCCGTGTAACTGATACATCAGTCAAAAACAAACCAATAAAAAATAGTGAAAAAAATGAATGATGAATCAGTGTAAAATGTAACTCAATCAGTAAGTGAAGTAAAACAGGCATGTTTTTCACTGATTCATCAGCTAAATTCTCTGAATCAGTCAGGTACAGTGTAATTCTCACTTATTCAGATTTAGAGTATGCTAGTGTTTCTGATGATGAGGAAGAAGAATTATAAAAGTAACTACCCCTTCTCGAGGAACTTTTCGTCGTAATTTGTTAATAGTTATTATATGTATAGGCCTACCTCACTTTGTGATTGTATATAGAACACTCCATAAATATATAGTTTTATTTGCGAGAGCCACTTTAGTTTCACTCGCTTAATTAGCTATCCTCCTAACCTCTCTTTCATTTTATGCTAGCGGACTAATAAATAAATAATAAACACAAACGTTACCCGAAGGCAACAATTCACATCAGATCCGTTTCCAAAAAGCAGAGAAAAAAAAAACGTGTTTTTTTTCCACACGAAGTATTTGGTGGTTCAAGTCAGTACCGGATCCCAGTACATACACACATACACATAGAAGCCCTATACATTGAACTCTCCCTCTCGTGTTCAAGTCAGTACAGGATCCCAGTACATACACACATACACATAGAAGCCCTATACATTGAACTCTCCCTCACGTGTTCAAGTCAGTACAGGATCCCAGTACATACACACATACACATAGAAGCCCTATACATTGAACTCTCCCTCTCGTGTTCAATTCAGTACAGGATCCCAGTACATAAACACATAAACATAGAAGCCCTATACAATGAACTCTAACTCGCGTGTTCAAGTCAGTACAGGATCCCAGTACATAAACACATACACATAGAAGCCCTATACATTGAACTCTCCCTCGTGTGTTCAAGTCAGTACCGGATCCCAGTACATACACACATAGACATAGAAGCCCTATACATTGAACTCTCCCTCGCGTGTTCAAGTCAGTACCGGATCCCAGTACATACACACATACACATAGAAGCAATATACATTGAACTCTCCCTCACGTGTTCAAGTCAGTACCGGATCCCAGTACATACACACATAGACATAGAAGCCCTATACATTGAACTTTCCCTCACGTGTTCAAGTCAGTACCGGATCCCAGTACATACACACATAGACATAGAAGCCCTATACATTGAACTCTCCCTAGTGTGTTCAAGTCAGTACCGGATCCCAGTACATAAACACATACACATAGAAGCCCTATACATTGAACTCTCCCTCACGTGTTCAAGTCAGTACCGGATCCCAGTACATACACACATAGACATAGAAACCCTATACATTGAACTCTCCCTAGTGTGTTCAAGTCAGTACAGGATCCCAGTACATAAACACATACACATAGAAGCCCTATACATTGAACTCTCCCTCACGTGTTCAAGTCAGTACCGGATCCCAGTACATACACACATAGACATAGAAGCCCTATACATTGAACTCTCCCTAGTGTGTTCAAGTCAGTACCGGATCCAGTACATAACACATAACATAGAAGCCTATACATTGAACTCTCCCTCCGTGTTCAAGTCAGTACCGGATCCCAGTACATACACACATAACATAGAAGCCCTATACATTGAACTCTCCTCGGTGTTCAAGTCAGTACCGGATCCCAGTACATAAAACATACACATAGAAGCCCTATACATTGAACTCTCCCTCGCGTGTTCAAGTCAGTACCGGATCCCAGTACATACAAACATCAATCACAATAGAAGCCCTATACATTGAACTTCCCTCGCGTGTTTCAAGTCAGTACCGGATCCCAGTACATAACACATACACATAGAAGCCCTATACATTGAACTCTCCCTCGCGTGTTCAAGTCAGTACGGATCCCAGTACATAAACACATACACATAGAAGCCCTATACATTGAACTCTCCCTCGCGTGTTCAAGTCAGTACCGGATCCAGTACATACAACACATACACATAGAAGCCCTATACATTGAACTCTCCCTCGCGTGTTCAAGTCAGTACGGATCCCAGTACATACAACACATACACATAGAAGCCCATATACATTGAACTCTCCCTCGCGTGTTCAAGTCAGTACCGGATCCCAGTACATAACACATACACATAGAAGCCCTATACATTGAACTCTCCCTCGCGTGTTCAAGTCAGTACGGATCCCAGTACATACACACATACACATAGAAGCCCTATACATCGAACTCTCCCTCGCGTGTTCAAGTCAGTACCGGATCCCAGTACATAAACACATACACATAGAAGCCCTATACATTAACTCTCCCTCGCGTGTTCAAGTAGTACCGGATCCCAGTACATAAACACATACACATAGAAGCCCTATACATTGAACTCTCCCTCGCGTGTTCAAGTCAAGTACCGGATCCAGTACATAAACACATACACATAGAAGCCCTATACATTGAACTCTCCCTCGCGTGTTCAAGTCAGTACCGGATCCCAGTACATAAAACACATACACATAGAAGCCCTATACATTGAACTCTCCCTCGCGTGTTCAAGTCAGTACCGGATCCAAGTACATACACACATACACATAGAAGCCCTATACATTGAACTCTCCTCGCGTGTTCAAGTCAGTACCCGGATCCCAGTACATAAACACATACACATAGAAGCCCTATACATTGAACTCTCCCTCGCGTGTTCAAGTCAGTACCGGATCCCAGTACATAAAACACATACACATAGAAGCCCTATACATTGAACTCTCCCTCGCGTGTTCAAGTCAGTACCGGATCCCAGTACATACAACATACACATAGAAGCCCTATACATTGAACTCTCCCTCGCGTGTTCAAGTCAGTACCGGATCCCAGTACATACACACATACACATAGAAGCCCTATACATTGAACTCTCCCTCGCGTGTTCAAGTCAGTACCGGATCCCAGTACATACACACATACACATAGAAACCATATACATTGAACTCTCCCTCGCGTGTTCAAGTCAGTACCGGATCCCAGTAAATAAACACATACACATAGAAGCCCTATACATTGAACTTCCTCGCGTGTTCAAGTCAGTAAAGGATCCCGGTACATACACACATACACATAGAAGCCCTATACATTGAACTCTCCCTCGCGTGTTCAAGTCAGTACCGGATTCCAGTACATACACACATACACATACACATAGAAGCCCTATACATTGAACTCTCCCTCTCGTGTTCAAGTCACTACCGGATCCCAGTATACACACATACACATAGAAGCCCTAAACATTGAACTCTACCTCGCGTGTTCAAGTCAGTACCGGATCCCAGTACATAAACACATACACATAGAAGCCCTATACATTGAACTCTCCCTCGCGTGTTCAAGTCAGTACCGGATCCCATTACATACACACATACACATAGAAGCCTTATACATTGAACTTCCTCGCGTGTTCAAGTCAGTACCGGATCCCGGTACATACACACATACACATAGAAGCCCTATACATTGAACTCTCCCTCGCGTGTTCAAGTCAGTACCGGATTCCAGTACATACACACATACACATACACATAGAAGCCCTATACATTGAACTCTCCCTCTCGTGTTCAAGTCACTACCGGATCCCAGTATACACACATACACATAGAAGCCCTAAACATTGAACTCTACCTCGCGTGTTCAAGTCAGTACCGGATCCCAGTACATAAACACATACACATAGAAGCCCTATACATTGAACTCTCCCGCGCGTGTTCAATTCAGTACCGGATCCCAATACATAAACACATACACATAGAAGCCCTATACATTGAACTCTCCCTCGCGTGTTCAAGTCAGTACCGGATCCAAGTACATACACACATACACATAGAAGCCCTATACATTGAACTCTCCCTCGCGTGTTCAAGTAAGTACCGGATCCCAGTACATAAACACATACTCATAGAAGCCCTATACATTGAACTCTCCCTCGCGTGTTCAAGTAAGTACCGGATCCCAGTACATAAACACATACACATAGAAGCCCTATACATTGAACTCTCCCTCGCGTGTTCAAGTCAGTACCGGATCCCAGTACATACACACATAGACATAGAAGCCCTATACATTGAACTCTCCCTAGTGTGTTCAAGTCAGTACAGGATCCCAGTACATAAACACATACACATAGAAGCCCTAAACATTGAACTATCCCTCGCGTGTTCAAGTCAGTACCGGATCCCAGTACATACACACATACACATAGAAGCCCTATACATTGAACTCTCCCTCGCGTGTTCAAGTCAGTACCGGATCGCAGTACATACACACATAGACATAGAAGCCCTAAACATTGAACTCTCCCTCGCGTGTTCAAGTCAGTACCGGATCCCAGTACATACACACATACACATAGAAGCCCTATACATTGAACTCTCCCTCGCGTGTTTACTCGAAGCTTGGTGTTGTGTCTTTATGACTTGACTGCAGTTACGCCGACTCACTCTGAAGGACTTGAGCCATAAGTCTCTTACGAAGCAGCAACACGTGGAATAATGAACTAGACTCCTTTCAACAGTGTTCCACGTCGGTACTGGGCGATGGACACTTCACGCCAGCGGTGATTCGTACGCCAAGAGCTGTAGAACAGGTGGAAATAAAAAGGAAGAGTTTTCTCTTCTTAATATTTCATTATACAAGGCAGTTATATGCCTAACTGGTTTGCAAGTGACTTGCATGGAATGTCTCGCGTAATATCTAGCATCGTTTACAGACGGCCATCTTCTTGTGCAATAGTAGTTTGTTTACATTTGTGTTTTATACTTCTGTGCAGTGGTCGTACGTTTGTTTATGCCGATATCGCTAATTCGAGAGTAGGAAACCCATTTTCTTCCTGTATTAGCGATTTGTTTGGTAGAAATAAGTGCTCGGCATGCTGCAACGTTCAAGCACTACCACTGTGCGTGCAGTATGTACATGGGACTTGAATACAAGAGGGTTTACATCTTCTTGCCCACAACATATGCCCGCCTGTATTAGGTTTTACTTTACATAGCGTCACGCCCTCTTGCGGGTCTACCGAATTGTTTTTTTAGAGTCTATTCTACTAAAGTTCCCGCCTACTGTATCGCTGTGACGCAGAACGAAAGTGTAATGACTTGGGAGTTCCGTTGATGGGAGTATACCCGTTCGCTGATTAGCTGCGCGAAGCCTTAATTCTGATTGGCTATTGCGTTCTGCGAACGACCCCTTGTTGATTGAGCTGCCGCCTGGCAAGTTCACGGTAAAAGGAGCACTTTTGAAATCACTGCTGAAGATTTGCTTGTATGCACATTGTATATTCTTCCGCGTTATGTAAAATTAACACTGCCGAGGGCTTCATCGCTTTATTCAAGCGTTGGTCAAGTGTAACAGTGAAATTCTTAGGAAAGTACATATTTTAGAAATATGCTAATTTTTTACACTTCGATACATTAAAAAAAGCGAAAGAAATGATTTAGGTTATCGCCAATGGTTACCTAACACTTTAAATTCTGCGTCAAGTTATGGAACTACTTTCCATCCATCGTTACCAACTTGTCTGCGAGTATGTCACTCAGCACGCCCGTTAAAATAATATATGCAGGTAAAGCCCGTTAACGATAAAGTGAGCACTTTTGAAATCAACCTTAGAAAAAAGTGAGTGTTGCTACCTGCATGTATTTTAATGGGCGCACTGTGTGACATGCACCCAGTGAAGTTGGTAATGTTGGAGGGAAGGTAGTTCAATATCTTAACGTTGAACAAAACGTGTTATAGGCTATTCACGGCAAAGTGAACACTTTTTAAGGTCCTCCCAGCAAGCATTAACCACCAATAAATTAATTTTATTGTAACTTCGCACTTCAACTTTTGAGAGTGATGGAAAGTATACGCTGTGTTTATTTGTCACATGGCAATTTTGACATTGAAAAGTGGCAGAAAGATAGAAATCTGCCGAAAAGAAAATTTAGCAGGGGCTTAAAAAGTGCTCACTTTATCGTGGATAGCCTACATGTAACCATTTGTGACGACTTAAATATATAGTTTTCTGTTTTTTTTTTTTTTTAATGCATCCGAACTTAAAAGTGAGCAGATCTGTAAAATATTTACTTTTATAATAATTTAAAGTTTCATTTGATGAACGCACCAATAAAGTGATGAGGTCCATGACAATGTTAATTTTACATAAGGCGAAAGACTATACAAAGGGTTCATTTTACCGTGAACAGCCTTTATCTACCCGGCGCTGGTTGGCTCACGGCGTTCCAACTTGCTGCTGACCACCGTCGCCATTTTGTTGGCGCGTGTGGCTGGAGTTGGCGGCACGAGCGGCTGTTTCGCCTCTGTATTCGTGGTCATTCCGTGTCTGAAACCAGCGACGTGGCGTACGCTGCAAGAGGACAAGTTCTTGCTGACTAAAGGTGAGGAGAAGGCTGTTCACGTCAAAGTGAGCACTTTTGAAATCAACATTTGAAAAATGTCACTGTCCCTACCTGCTAATATTTTAACGGGTTTACTGACTGCCACGCGCCTAGTAAAGTTGGTATAGGCTATTCATGGTAAAGTGAGCACTTTTGAAAGCCCTCTCATATGGAATAATAGTCTGTAAATATATTTTACTTTAGCCTTAGACGTTAACTTTCGAATGCGGTGGGATATACACACTGAGCTTATTATTGGTTAAAGGAAAAATATTGACTGAAAGGAAAAGTCACTAGGGCCTCAGACGTTCTCACTTTATCGTGAACAGCCTATGCAAGCGTTTAGTATATATTGGTAAATACTGAACATATTATTCTACTTTTTTGTTTTTTAATGCATATATGTGTAAGAATTATAACATTAGTGAAATATTGGCTTTTCTAAAAAAAATTACTGTTGCCCTTGATCGACGCATGCGTAAAGTGATCAGGCTCATTGCAATATTAATTTTATATGCGGTGGAAGAATACACAATGTGCATACAAGTAGACCTCAAGAAGGGCTTTCGAAAGTGCTCAGTTTTCCGTAAACAGAGTATAGTCTTAGTTTTCGCATTGAGCGCACGACCTCAGCATTGGCTCGAGAACTGCCAAAAGAGCTCTCATAGTGTTGAGGAAACAAAGAACCATAGTTTTGTTTACATTTGGTTCTACAACAAACCCGAGCTTTTTCAGAAACCACAGTATATTTTCGCGTAACTTTATCACAGCGTATTTGTTACAACCTAGTCCAAAGCAGTGCACTGACAAATCAGAGAAATCAGCAGGTGACATTCTTACGTGACGCGTCGTAGGGGAACAGAAACGACCAGGTTTTACGTACACGTTAAAGTGTATAGGCTGTTCACGATAAAGTGAGCACTTTTGAAACACTGCTTAATATCTACTTGTATGCACGTTGTGTATTATTCCGCCTTATGTAATATTAGTTTTACCATGGGCCTCTTCTATTTATTCATGCGTCCGTTAAGTGAAACTGAGAAATTATTAGAAAAGTAAACATGTTATAAATCGGCCAATTTTTACACACTGGTGCATTAAAAAATAGAAAGCGAAAAAGAAATGATTTAAATTATCACAAATTGTTACCTAACACTTTTTATTCGACGTTAAGATATGAAACTACTTTACATCTATCATTACGTACTTTACCGGACGCATGTAACACAGTTCGTCCGTTGAAGTATATGCAGGCACGGGCAGTGACTTTTTTCTAAAATTGATTTAAAAAGTGCTCACTTTATCGTGAACAGCCTTTAACGTGATGCATGTTGCGTGAAGTGATCGTAATACCGGCCCAACACTTAGATTAAGGAGTAGTCCAATGGGACATCGATCTCGGGCCTCCATCAACCACTTCCCCGTGTTTTGTGTCCACGACATCCGAGGAGGGGATAATTCCAGGCAGCCGCGATAACCCGGAGTTCCCCAGTCAGCGGCGATATTTTCTAGGTTACCAGGACGTGCCCGCAGTTCGCCCTGAGATGCGCAGGTGGCGCAACAAGATTTGATCGGCGCGCGAATTCCTCCTGCAATATGCATCGTGCAGGGGTCATACGTTACAGCGCAGTGGAGATATTTGGGCGGCTCTTGACAACGGGGTCTTGAAAACCGACGAGGGTGAAACGAGGTGAGTATGGAACAGCGCCGGAATGAAGGAGCGGGGGAAACGGGAGATGTCAGAGAAAACCCGTCGGCACGATTCCCACATGCGAAAATCTGGGAGCGACACCTCCGGAAATCGAACCCGGTTCATCTATGTGAGAGGCGAGTAGTCTAACCACTACACCACTGCGGACCCGTAAACTTCGGGAGATCATTCGGCAACAAGCTTGATTCTACAAACCTTCATGTACTACATTCTAAGTTGGTTGTTCATTGGCTGATGCTCCAGTCCTACCCCAGACTAGGTAGAATGCGGGAATCGGTCCTCTTTTTTTCTTTCAGGTTAGTTATTGGATCAAATTCGCCCAGGGCGTGGCTTACAAACTACAATCCAATTAGGAAAGAAAGTTAAATGAATATTTTACTGAAGTCTAGTATGTCCTCAATTGAGTTCATGTCGTTGGTGGATGAGGGATGCTTAGGAGTAGCGAAATCTCGCGAAAAGACTCCAAGACAAGTTGTATTTCAAAACACTGCTGGGTCGTTTACCTATCTTGATTGACCGAATTCCATTTTTATACGTGCCGATGGTGCCGAATTCTGAGTGGCTCGGTCAAATATGAAAACGCCTTCTCAAGCAGACAGCAACCAATGACAGTAGACAAACTGCTTTTGGGTGCTTATAGTATTGAAGTATACACGTGTATTCAAATTTTTTCGCGAAAAATCATTAGCTCCAAGGATGCTTCACAGACAAACTACAGAGAATATGTGTGAGAGGATGAAAGAGGCAGTTTACAGATTAACATTAATTCCGAGCCAAATGTTTACTCACATTTCGAGGCAGAACATGCTCGTTGTTACCAACTGAAATAAAAAATGTAACAAAATTTTCGCCTACGTCTTTATTTTCCGAATATATTTCAAAATTTATAATAATTGAAAACTCATGAATCAGGTCATGCATATGTACTACCTTATTAACATTGAAATTAAAACAAACTGCGCTTGTTTTTGAAATGGCGCGGTTTTTCAGGCTATGTCAGTTTTTCGAACCACGCGCATGATGTACATTGGTTGTGTTAAGTCAGTCCGAAATATAGTGCACAGAACAAGGACATTTAGGTGTTTGGTGCATATAAATGTCTTGGAAAAGAAAACTATTTACATACTGGTTGAGCTTTATGCAGTTACGTTCAGAAGATGCGGCGCCCATGACAGTGACCTTTAAGTAAAGAGCCATTGTGTGCTATTGGAGAAGAGATCCGCGTAAAGAAAAAACAGCGGTAAGTCACCTATGGAAAAAAACACCCGCGTATTCACGGTGCATGGCAATTTGCCTCAGTACAACACACGACTATTCACAATATTCAAAGCACTATCTGATATAATCTAAAAAGCCTCATCATCCTCGTCCGTTGTCAGAAAACAATTGCCATCCTCATAATGAATTATATACGCATGGGAAGGAGCAGGTATTACCATCACAAACAAAGAAAACGGGATAGTTTTGAGAAGGACCCCCTGTAGAAGCCCCAGTTCTTAAACTCAATCAAAGAAAACGACTGTATTAAATCTGAAGAAATAATATCAGGTTAAGGGTTAAGGGATTTAAGGGGAGTTGCATATTCACCTGCTCTACAACCCTCGGCGTGACCAAGTGCGCGTGCGTCAAAGAGGGGAAAATATGTAAGAATGACATCAGAAAGTGTAGCAGAAGTGAGGGCCATAAATGGAACAGTCGGCACAAGGAAACTTGATTGCAAAATCGGTGGTTAAATATTAAGTCATTTCTAGTGGGAAATGATGGACATCATCAACCACCATAAAAGGACCTGATCATGCAAAAAAAAAAACTTTGAAATAGTCCCAAACGAAGCTGAAAATATAACCCAGTGAGAATTACTACACATTGGGACAACCCACACAAAGCTACGCATTTAAACTGGCGATCCGGAAGCCCCACGTTCTCGGGTCACGGGTTTCATTTACGTGCAATGTGGCTCGTTCCTATCCTGTAGAAGGCAACGACAAACCATCGCAATATCATCCTACCTCGGCAGCCTTGGGCGTGCGGTGGATTCTGTAATCGTGACGTTACCTTGGGGACACAATGCTCAGCCATGAACTGTAAGAATAACCCAGTCATTCGTAGTTCCACGGAGTCGCCATGAAAGTGAAGGAACCTCCGGCGCCGATCAAAGCTTGTTGCTGCGGCGTCACAGCGCCTCTTCAGTGACGTCACGAAGGAGACCCGCCTCCTGCTGCGGGCGCGGGCCGGGCCATAGTGCAGCAAGATGACCGGACGGTGAAAGAGCAGTCCACCTCCACTGGAGACAGGAGAAGGATCGTGAGTTGTCACTCTACTACTACTCCGGCCAATCAGGTAAGAGCATGTGCTCTAGGGATGGGCCAAACAGTTACTTTCGTGTAATGTGTTCCATAGTTCCAGTTCCAAGCTAGTAACATGTTTCACGAACATGTTATTTTTGTAACAGAATATTGTAAAACATTTCTCGCCTGACACGACGTTCCAGTATGTAACGATTACGTTATTGCCCCAAGAAATAACGATTGCGCATGCGCACTGTTGCAAACCAAGACGTTCCAAATATAACGGCATAAACAATGGAACGCGTTACTTGTGTAATGTGTTACCAAATTGTAACAGTTTTTTTTATAACCGTTACATTAATTAACGCCCATATCTAATGTGCTCCTAAAAGAGTTCCGCAACGTTTTTTTTGTCTTGGGCTGTCAGAGCATACGGGATTTAAATCTGTGAGGGGGGGGGGGGGGGGGGTGACCTCTGGACGAACTCGGAACATCGAGGGAACTAGTTTGCCAGTGACGAAAAGTGTAGGTGTTAGTTTCCGAAAAATGCAAGTCGAAAATCGCTTTTTGCGACAGCAAGGCCGAGTCCGAATTGAAAAATTTCGTTATTTTGTTAATTTGTAGATTTGTGATTTGGTAGGTATCAATTCTCGGAGGTTGTCTACAGTCACTTGTTCAGCACTCGCAGCAACACTAACAATGCAAAATATTTTTATCTAAATTTAATGCTCAAAACACTCGTAATATTTCTGCAATCATCACTGGAATACTAGGAATATGTTAATAAATAAGAAAATAATAAATTACGCAATAACGACTAGACACGCACGCGCGCGCACACACACACACGCACGCACGCTCACACACACGCGCACGCACGCACGCTCTCACACACACACACACACACACACACACAGAGTTGCTTTTTAAAACATGCCTAGTGTATTTTATGTACAGTTATTTGTTTTAAAAGTCATTTTATTTACGCCTTCGCGCATATGTTTTTAAAGTGAAAACAAATATGGCGCTGATTTTATTTTGTATTTTTGCTAACATCCGCTAGATACGAACTACCAAATTACCAAATACGTCATCATCGGGTCACGTGATTATTTTGTCTATAAAATATGCCAATTCGGACACGCCCTTAATTCGTGAGTGCTGTGTGAATGTTCTGCAGGATAATATTGCTGTGCACACATTTTGATAGGCTGCTGGGCGGTAATCACGTGATGATAGTTGTGTCTAGTAGCCATGAAAAAAGTGAAGTCCCGGCTATATATCTTAACGCCTGCCAATTGCCACACGCTACTGAGTGTGAGAGAAGAACAACCAACTAGAGCTCACCAGTCCCATGCAGTGCTATCGACACAGTCAATTATACCGGGATCCACCACATCGCTTCTGGACCTGTCTTGAAACATTATCTACGTCGCCACTGATCAGAAATTAAAAATAATATGCGGCTGCCCAGTGCCGCGGCACGTCGATAGCGAAAACTTCGGTACGCCACAGCATTCCGTACTCATTTGGGGGGGGGGGGGGGGGGGGGGGAGTTCAAGATTTTTTTCTTTTCATTAAGTTACCTATATTACATTATTCGTCTTTGTGATACGACATGTGATATAATAGTTTGAGAAAATACTACAATCCATATGACTTTTCAAAAATGAATACGGTTTATACGAATTGTAGTATTATGTATTTCTTCGTATAGGTCTCAAAATCGAACAAAAGTAATGTGTTACGCTACAACTCAAAATATTTGTTTAAGTCACTAGAATAGTAGTATCTCTCCACTTATCCAAAGTATAGGACTGCCTTAGAAGCCAGAACATTTCACATGCACACGACCAATTCCGGCTCTATAATATCGGCAACACTGACGGCTAAGCTCTTTGCATGAGCACGCAACAGACCATTCACAGGAGGCGGCGTCACAGACGAAGTCTGGATCGTCGCGTGAGATATCACCAGCTTCCTTCGTTTCAAGGCCAGGCTTCACCATGCACACGACCAATTCCGGCTCTATAATATCGGCAACACTGACGGCTAAGCTCTTTGCATGCGCACGCAACAGACCATTCACAGGAGGCGGCGTCACAGACGAAGTCTGGATCGTCGCGTGAGATATCACCAGCTTCCTTCGTTTCAAGGCCAGGCTTCACCATGCACACGACCAATTCCGGCTCTATAATATCGGCAACACTGACGGCTAAGCTCTTTGCGTTCGCACGCAACAGACCATTCACAGGAGGCGGCGTCACAGACGAAGTCTGGATCGTCGCGTGAGATATCACCAGCTTCCTTCGTTTCAAGGCCAGGCTTCACCATGCACACGACCAATTCCGGCTCTATAATATCGGCAACACTGACGGCTAAGCTCTTTGCATGCGCACGCAACAGACCATTCACAGGAGGCGGCGTCACAGACGAAGTCTGGATCGTCGCGTGGTCGCGTGAGACATCATCAGCTTCCTTCGTTTCAAGGCCAGGCTTCACCATGCACACGACCAATTCCGGCTCTATAATATCGGCAACACTGACGGCTAAGCTCTTTGCATGCGCACGCAACAGACCATTCACAGGAGGCGGCGTCACAGACGAAGTCTGGATCGTCGCGTGAGACATCATCAGCTTCCTTCGTTTCAAGGCCAGGCTTCACCATGCACACGACCAATTCCGGCTCTATAATATCGGCAACACTGACGGCTAAGCTCTTTGCATGCGCACGCAACAGACCATTCACAGGAGGCGGCGTCACAGACGAAGTCTGGATCGTCGCGTGAGATATCACCAGCTTCCTTCGTTTCAAGGCCAGGCTTCACCATGCACACGACCAATTCCGGCTCTATAATATCGGCAACACTGACGGCTAAGCTCTTTGCGTTCGCACGCAACAGACCATTCACAGGAGGCGGCGTCACAGACGAAGTCTGGATCGTCGCGTGAGATATCACCAGCTTCCTTCGTTTCAAGGCCAGGCTTCACCATGCACACGACCAATTCCGGCTCTATAATATCGGCAACACTGACGGCTAAGCTCTTTGCATGCGCACGCAACAGACCATTCACAGGAGGCGGCGTCACAGACGAAGTCTGGATCGTCGCGTGGTCGCGTGAGACATCATCAGCTTCCTTCGTTTCAAGGCCAGGCTTCACCATGCACACGACCAATTCCGGCTCTATAATATCGGCAACACTGACGGCTAAGCTCTTTGCATGCGCACGCAACAGACCATTCACAGGAGGCGGCGTCACAGACGAAGTCTGGATCGTCGCGTGAGACATCACCAGCTTCCTTCGTTTCAAGGCCAGGCTTCACCATGAATCGGCGTATGGGAATTATATGCTAAATTCGGGCGAAGATCTCTCAGTCGTTTTATGTGGTAGTATTTTCAAATAAAGATTTTGTTTTGTCACAGAATCAACGCATCTAGGTTTGTAAACCTTCCGAATTTAAATTTTAAATGCACTTATTCATTTTTTATGAAATCGTTACATTTTATAAATAATAAAAAAATGAATTAAAAATTATAAAATTAAAACGGTTTAAAAATCTAGACGAAAAATCTTTAGTTGAAAATACTACCACAAAAAAAAAAAAAAAGAGACTGCGAGGTCCTTGTCCGAATTTAGCATATAATTCCCTATACGCCCATGTATGGTGAAGCCTGGTCTTAAGGGAACCGCCTGTCTGGAAAGTTTCCCGCTTTTGAAGCGCACAGCGATAAGGGCGATTGCCTCCGGCATCAAGACTTCCCGTCGTGCTACGTGTAACCTAATGGACTTTAAACGGTAATCGTATCACTTTAATGGTATAATGTCTGCAGCAAGGTTTATAATGTCTGCAGCAAGGTTTATAATGTCTGCAGCAAGGTTTATAATGCAGGTCCATCTTTTGTATCCGTGTCTGGCGTGAATATTTCGAGATACAGTGCTCTTTCAAAAGCCGTTTCTGGTTGTATCGGAGTGCTCCGCGCGAGTAGAGCGAAGTGGTTTGGGCGGGAATGAAAGTCGATGAGGGTGGAGTGAGGTGGATATGGAGCGGCGCCGGAATGCATGGGTGGGGAAACGGGAGATCCTCGAGAAAATCCACAGATCAGCGACATTGTCCGGCACGATTCCGTCGTGCGAGCCCGCTCGTCTTGGTGAGAGGCAAGCAGTCAGACCGCTACACCACCGTCCTCCCTCTTTAATATACGTGCATGAGTTGAGTTGAGAGATTTGAGCGGCCCTTAACAACGAGGTCTCGAGAGCCGATGAGGATGAAACGAGGTGAGAATGGAGCAGCGCCTGAATGAAAGGTCGAGGGGAAAACGTGAGATCCCAGAAAAAAAATATCGTCCGGGGTTATTCCCACGTACGAAGATCCAGGAGTGACCCGGTCGGGCATTGAATCAAGTTCGCCTTGGTGGGGGAGGGAGGCGAGCAGGGTAACCGCTCAGCCACCGCGGTCCCAATCTGCATGGAGTCTTATAAAGGCTATTCACGATCAAGTGAGCACTTTAGAAATGAACCTTAGAAAAAAGCCACTGCCCTTGCATGCATACATTTTAACGGGCGCACTGAGTAATATTCGCCCAGTAAAGTTGGTAACGATGGAGGAAAAGTAGTTCCATGTCTTCACGTCGAATAAAAAGTGTTAGGTAACGATTTGTGATAGCTTAAAATTATTTCTTTCGCTTTTTGTATTTTTTAATGCATTAAAGTGTAAAAATGAGCAGTTTGTAAAGTATTTATTTTGACAGCTTAACTTGACCGACGCATGAATAAAGTGATGAGGCCCATGGCAATGTTAATTTTACATAAGGCGGAAGAATACACAACGTGTATACAAGTCGATCTTAAGCAGGGCTTTCAAATGTGCTAATTTATCCGTGAACAGCCTATAAGTAATACACAGGCACAGTCTAAAGTGTATGTTATGTTCGTAGATGAGCACACATTGGGCGCACGTTTAATGGTTTGGTAAAAAAAAAGCAGCAACTTGTTTGAAACACAGGTAAGTGGCACGATTCGCCGCATCCGCGTGCTGTTGTAAATGAGCGGTTGGCGCACAGGGAGGGATCTCCCCTGGTTCCCAGAATAACGCATTCATAGCACAGGTCGCGGTGAAACGCTGCTTTCACCCGGCGCGACTCCGGCCCATCTACGTCGCCGTGTCACAGAGCAGGTAACTACACAGAGGCGGAATCGCGTGGCGCTTCCTTTGCAGCGTTGCCAGGTCACGTGGTTCCCCCACTAGATTTGGCTGGTATTTTTATTCTTAACTACTGCAGTGGGAAAATTACTCTCTCTCAGTGGCTTTTCTGGCTGTTTTAGATTGCAGAGTTAGTGGGATTATTTAGTGAATTCTTTGAAAGAGTTATTTTTTCTACTATTACTTACTCATAGTGTTGCAGTACTGTGTATCTCAGCTGAGTAATTGTTGTTTGCTGCAGAGTATCAGCTAAACATAGCCAAGTTCGTGAGGGATGGTTGTATTAATAAAGATAAAATGACATGCTTAATTTCGTAATTTATTTATTACGGTATAAAATACACAGAGCTATTATTTACAAAAGACTACCCTTTATATATATATATATATATATATAAAGACTACCCTTTATATATATATATATACACACACACACACACACACACACACACACACACACACACACACATATATATATAAAGTGAGCACTTAATTTTGAAATAAACCTTTGAAAAAAGTCACCGCTCCTACCTGCATATATTTATACGGGCGTACTTGGGGACATGCGTCCAATAAAGTTGGTAATGATGGAGGGCAAGTAGACCCATGCCTTAATGTCGATTAAAAAGTGTCGGGTAACCATTTGTGATAACCTAAATTATTTCTTTCGCTTTCTGTTGTTTATATAATGCACCGAAATGTAAAAATGAGCAAATTTGTAAAATAATTATACTTTTCTTTCTGAATATTTCAGTTTCACTTGACGAAAGCATGAATAATGTGATGAGGCTTATGGCAATGTTAATTTTACATAAGGCGGAAGAATACACAACGTGCATACAAGTAGATCGTAAGCAAGGCTTTCAAAAGTGCTCCTTTTACCGTGAACAGCCTTTGCACGAGGTTTAAGCGTATGGGTTAAACTACATACACATGCCAATATGTATTTTACTATCCCTTAAGATAATTGCGCAGGAAACCTCTAAAAATGCTATAAAAATTTATTTTACTTCCTGAATATATTTAATACGTTATATGTAAAAAAAAAAAGGTGGCGGTAGAGAACTGTTTTTATTTTCTTCCTTGCCTGGAGAAAAGTCGTTTCCACAGAACATTTCTTACAGAGATACGCGTATGTACGAGCGCTCATTTTAAAAATAGTATTTTACTAAGGAGTCTACAGTGCGTTATAGAGCAGCGCCGGGCCACGTCGTAAGTGGTAGGGCTTCGCGACGTCGAGATATCGATACGTATCGATGTATTGTAGTTGGACAGCTGTCTGACAAGGCGGGGTTTTATGGACGCAAGTGTTATGGTACATGCCCATGTTCATAGGCAGATATATGTGTTTATCGGAATTTCTCTGTTACGCAAAATGAATAACTCGAACTTCGTATTAATAACTACCCTGTAAATTAGAGCCATCGAAGCGTTGAACCTATCCCTTTTCTAGTCGATATTTTAAATATTACATGTCTGCTTAACACTGTTCAATTTAAATTAGATTTATAACAATAAAGAGCCGCGTAGTGGTTAGACTACTCGCCTCACATCTTGGCGAACAGGGTTCAATTCCCGGTGGGGTCGCCCCCGGATTTTCACATGTGGGAATCGTGCCGGACGATGCCGCTGGTCGGCGGGTTTTCTCGGGGATCTCCCGTTTCCTCCGCCTTTGCATTCTGACGCTGCTCCATACTCACCTCGCTTCACGCTCACCGGCTCTCAAGACCTCCATGTTAAAAGCCGTCCAAATCTCTCCAATCCATTCGAACAAAAAAATTATAAACTTACATATCATGAGATAATTCAGTGTAAACAAGCACTTGAGAAATTTTATTTCTTCGATCTGTAATTCTTTAACGAATTAAGGAAATGGCTTTCAACTTGGTTTATCTTACGCCAAGAAAAATACTATACTGTAAAATTGCAACTAACATTTGAACAATAAAAAAGTATGAAAAGTTTCCTTTATTTCGGTTGGTTGACCTGTGTCAACCGGACCTACCCAGACAGGCGTCAAGATTAAATCCTACTAGGAGAATATGGCAAGCGAGGAGATAGGTGACAGGAGATGTTACGCCTGATACCTTACTCCTAATACCTTACCTCCTCGTTTATCATGTTCTCTTATAAAAAAAAAAAACTGGTCCCAGCCGGTATGATGATGCGTCGGTGTGGGGCCGCAGTAGCTCAGCGGCTAGAGCACCTAATAGTGGGGCCGCAGTATCTCTCAATGGCTAGAGAACATAATAGTGGGGCCGCAGTAGCTCAGTGGCTAGAGAACATAATAGTGGGACAGCACTAGCCCAGTGACTAGAGCATCCGTTAATGGGGCTGCAGTAGCTTTTTGCCGGGTGGCTAACTTAGCATAACTTTTTCGCTCAGTGCGACTAGACCAGCATATCACTTTCGCTCACACGTTGGCTAGTCTAGCACAGCACTTTCACTCAATGTGGCTAGACTAGCATAACACTTTCACTCATCAGGTGGCTATACCAGCATAACACTTTTGCTCCCAGGGTGTCTCCCCCAGAATAACACTATCGCTCATCAGGAGGCTATTCCAACACAATACTTTCGCTCATCAGGAGGCTATTCCAACAATACTTTTGCTCACAGCGTGGTTAATCTGGCATAACACTTTCGCTCACTGGGTGGCTATACCGGAATAACACTTTCGTTCGCGCGATGTCTATCCCAGAATAAAACTTTCGCTCACCGGGAGGCTATTGAACTATTTTCGCAGTGTGGCTAGACTCACATAACACTTTCGCTCTGAGTGGCTAGCCCAGTATAATACGTTCGTTCATTGGGTGTTTACCCCAGATCACTTGCACTCACCACCAGGAGGCTAATCCAACATAACACTTTAGCTTACAGGGTTGTTAGCGCAGCATTATGCTTTCACTCATTGGGTGTCTGGTCCAGCATAACTCTTCTGCTCACTTGGTGGCTAGCCGATATATTACATCCGCTCAGAGGGTGGCTGCACCAGCAGAACACTTTCACTCACCAGGTATAGTTAGCCCAGCATAACACTTTCGCTCACCAGGTGTCTAGTCCAGCATAACATTTTTGCTCACCAGGTGCTACATAAATGTTGGGGGCCCTGTACAGGATCCTGAAACAGATGAATGATGTGATCTACCGGATTTGTCGACAGTGCTTATTGAACCACCTAGAACACCTATACTATTCAAACTCAGTTCCGCGAATATCACCACTACTGACACCAACACTAAACAAAAGAATATTGTTAGTAGCTGGTATGTACTTACATGATTATGAAGTAGTGCTTTCGTTGTTGATTTCGTAATAGAGTTCCGGATTCAGATGGCTCTTCGTTTGAAGTTTCTAGAGAATTTTCTGAATCAATGTTGATAACACTGTCTTGTGTTTCTTCTTCAATGCCGAGATCGATATTGTATGCATATATGCATTGTGATCCTTCGGTATAACACTTATTACAACCGCACAGTGTGCTGATTCCATGCTTACACGGTCCGTGGTCTTGGCGCAATAACATGATTTTCCTTGTGTCTGGCTTAAGTATTTATATAGGTGGATAATGTATTCAATACTGGTTTTGTTGGCCGTAATAATTATTTCAAAAATTTTTTTGCAGTAGTGTAGTTCTTGTAATTAAAAGAAATTTCTATTACAGGTGTGAATACAATGACTTCAAAGAATTTGAAAGGATTACTTCCAGTGATCATGTTGGTAACACTGTCAAGTCACAACTACTTAGATGGTACGTATACCAAACAGATTACCTAGTCTAGTTGTACTATTTATTACAGTAGATTTATTCATAATTGTCAATTACAATATTGTGCATAAATAGAGGTTTCAAAGAGCACATACATCTTAGCCTGTTTACAGTTATTCTACTTTCATACAGATGTAGATTTTCTACATTCAAACATAATATTTTTAAAAATAATATTGGTTTCTTTTACATACCTGCTGTGCTTTTCATTTTTTTTAATTGCTTGTTCCATCCCTGTTAACTACAATGAAGTTAGCTAAGAATAATGATAACCAAACTTACATTTAAATCAGTCACACCATAGTATCACAATTTCATAGTGGCATTAAACGTACCAGATATCTGAAGTCATTCCCAACAAAACCATGAATCAAATAATCTCAATATAAACATGATTATAACAAAGCTGGATTGTTCTTCCTTGCTTGCTGTTTGGTTGAGCTCCAACTGTATTGTCAAATATTACGCACACTTCCCATCTCTTCATCACTCCTAGTGCCATGTGAATGGAGCAGCATGGTCAACAAACTATCTCAAAAGAGATTGGGTTTGATTCCTAGCATGGTGGTGGATGTTGCCATTGTCTGGTTATTTTTCTTAGGGTGCTTCTATTTCCTCTGCTTTTGTATTAGAGATCATTACTCCATCTTAAGGTTTCATTCCTTCAAGGAAATGGACACACATGTATCCCATCTCGAAAGACTGTCACTTTGTTATTGTTACCCCAGTCCAACTGCAGTCCTCATTCAGCCTTTTGGTCATCATCATCATCATCATCAATCTAAAAGTATTTATAAACGCCATTCTATCTCCAAAGATCAGGGAAAAAGAACATTAAATTAATAAGACAATTTCCACATGTGGGAAAAAAAAAAATCTCAAAAACTTACTAACCTAAATCTTTATAAGAATTTTACAACAGTTTTACTGTAGTAAAGAAGGATGTAAACAAAATAATGTCTTCTCTTTAGTCACTGCAGACACACAAGTGAGCAACTTTACAGTGGCAGACTCGTTATCAAAAATACTGCGGAACTTGCACCCAGAAGTGGACGAAGAGGAGAGTCGGTCGTACTCACTGGTAGAGGGCGTCTGGTCACCCATCTTGGAGGAGTGGGCACTACAGCCTCGCAGTGAGAAGGTTATGAAACAGAAGCCCATTGCCAACTACGTTGTGTCCCGGCCAACGATGGGTAACTACCCGACTCGGCCGAGCCTCGGGTCATCGGAGGATGTGTCCGAGACAGACTTGTACCTTCTTGGAGCAATAGAGAAGCTAGTATATCGTGTTGACTTCATGGAGAAGCGGCTCAGGCGCACTGAAGAATTACTTTACTACGTGATGTCTGGGAATAATGATCGCAATGATGAAGGTACGTACCTACTATACTGTGTAGAAAACTTTATAAACATCTCTCTCCTTCCCCCTTGTCTTCCTAATAAAATGAGGGAGTAACAGATTTTGCCTGCAAAAGATCTAAAAACTGCTTTAATAATGAAATTGGTTCTTCCTTTCCCTGTTTACACTAAATCTTGGAAGTGACCTGAAGAAGAATTTCAAAAGAAGGCACAAACTTAAATAATGGTATGTGAAATAATTTAATAACAAATAAGAGTGCATATTACTTTCACTGTGCAAAATATAATTATTAAAAAATCATATAAATGTCAAAATTTATTGCAAACTGTCAAATAAAAGACACTTTTATTAAATATGTTTCTGGGATTTAAATACAATGTGGAATACTGCTTGTGCAGGAAATTTCACTGCGAACATTTACTCTGTATCTGTCTATCTACCCTTTTATCTTCCACATAATTTAAGATGCATGTTGCAGATCCCTGCCCCAGCAACTTCACGCGAGTCGGCAAGAGCTGCTACCACTTCAGCAGCCGGCAGTTCAACTGGAAATCCTCTGCCTCCATGTGCAAGAGCCTGGGCTCCAGTCTTGCAGAACTAGAGAGCATAGAAGAGAACCAAGACATAGTCGCTTACCTCCAGTCGCTCAAGGAATACAGAGGTGAGTTCCTGTGCAGTCATTCTCGCAGAGAGGTGCAACAAGCATAGTTTTGACCGACCATCTACCTAGACTTGTTATACTAATCATGTGTATGCTGCACATATGAACTTGACACATACACGCATGCAGGAGGGTGCAGAGAGGTGCAGTACTACACCCTCCCTTGAATGAAGGAACACCCTATCACGGGGTGTTTATAAATTTTTCTGAGGAAGGGAATTTGAATCAGAATTTTCATACCTTCTGCTGTAAAAAAGTAACATTTGAAGTCAGTTGGCAACATAGTGATGGCTCAGTATCCCTCTAAAAGACTAGCGAAACAAAGTCTCCTTAAAGAGGTGTTTAAGGGCCATATAAACTGATGCATTTGAACCCTGGGGATGTCTGGCCCTGTCTCACCGGAGCCTGTAGCTTGGGCTCTGTGGATAATGTTATCCCTTTTCTGGCCCACCCAGTGATGGGTCGTGAAAACAATGTAAGAATTAACAAGTGGTTCCTGAAAAAAAATTACACGAGTTAGCACCGGTTTCACTCAAAAATTAACTGCTCGCTGTCACTGAATTTAGGTTTACCACTTCACGTCAACATCTAGCAGTGACTTTAGCTTCCAGATGTTGGTTACTGAGGATGAACTGGCCACTTGTTCCAATTAGAGGTTGGGGAAAAGAAAATTACATCTTACATGATAGAAACTAATAAATTAGTTTTCTATCATGTATTAAGTACAGCAGAATGATTTGATTTTAAATATTTCCCTTGATGCAAATCATTTTTTGTGTCCATATTATAAATACTACCACCATGTTAACACTTTATGTGACTTAACAGTGACATTTTTGT
Source organism: Dryococelus australis (assembly GCA_029891345.1). NCBI lineage: Eukaryota > Metazoa > Arthropoda > Insecta > Phasmatodea > Phasmatidae > Dryococelus > Dryococelus australis. Next base: position 4,886,583 of record CM057003.1, on the reverse strand, counting down.
TTTGATTGATACATGATTTGGATGTTACTGTGCTATATTTTAAATAACCGTGAACCAAAGAACATGTGTTGTGGCTGCAGCACCATGAATCACGACTGTAACACTATTGTGAATAAAGAAATATTATTTAGACATTGGTGGATGAATAAATAGTAAAAGTAATGGTTAATATGAATAAAGTAAGCCCTATGAAAATTCTTACATTTTTCAAGGATAGCTTAACCACAACACATATTCAAGTGATGCGACGGCTCCTTTGTCGCAGCGTGCTGTTCTCTGGTTACCAGTAATGCCCTCGACTCACTGCTTCGCACACACTGTGAAGGGAATGGATTGGGTTGGGGGTTGGGGGGGCAAGGAAAGTGATGCAAAGCAGTCATGTAAAAACACTAAACACCCATTTTTGGTATTATTAAATAAAAACTTGTTTATAAATCAATACACACAAAATATTGTGTTTATTATATTTAAAAAAACATACAATTTAATGCATTAATTTTGCTAAAACAAGCACACAAAAATATGTAAATTTGAAAAGTCACAAACTTTTAGTAATTTTTGTTACCAACATCTACAAAAGTACAAACAGGAGGCCAGACAATAGCAGGTAGTCAAGTCCAACCCCCAGTTTGCCAACCTCCTCTTTTAGCGGGAGGTGGTAAAACCCACCCTATCAGTTTATTTCCTTCAACACATTTCCATGTACATTTTGTATATTATGAAAAATGATAGAGTACTAGGTCTGATATTGCAGGCAAGGACTTCTGGACAGGAGGGTTGAACCCAGGCCTATTGTGGATATGGGCCAACAGCGCACGGCCCGTGGCATCCAACTCGACAAGCAGCGGTACACAGCAGCCGACCATCCACGGGGCAGGACGCTGCCTCAAGCTGGCCTACAGCCCGGCCCTACGCTCCTACCGCTACCAAGGCGAGGACTGCTCTGTGCACGCGAACTATCTGTGTGAGAAGGAGGACAACCGGGCTGGCCGCGCTCTGCACCGCTTAGAGCTGGCATTACAGCAGCAGCGCTCCGGCTGAGCATCCATTGCCCGTCCCAACTGCACATACAGCGACTGCCATTTGTCACGAAACTGACTTACTACATCTACCACACGTTGCAACTGACCTGTCCTTCCCCCGTTACCATCTGCTGGAACAATAAACCATTGTGTCTATTATAGGCTGTTCATTGTTAACTTTGAAATCAACCTATGAAGTGTGTCATTGCTTCTATCTAAATATATATATTTCAAAAGTTACACTGACTTGCAAGATCCCACTAAGTTGGCAACAGATGGAAAGTAGTTCTACGTCGTAATGTTTAATCAAAAGAGTTGTGAATACTGGAATAATTTCATGAGTTTTATACTGTATTTAAAAAAAAATGCAGATAAGTGTAAAAATAAGCCAATTTGTAAAATGTTTACTTTTCTAATATTTTCAAATTTTCACGTGATTGATGCAGGAATAAAGTGATGAGGCCCATGTTGGCATAAAGTAGATCTTAAGCAGTGGTAGGCTAACTTTTGGAAAGACATCATTCATTATGTTGATAGTGTCAGTTATAAATTCAACAAACTAATAAAATAAGCAACTAACACTATTTATCACAACAAACACCGGGTCAACAAAACCAGTAAATTAATTATAATCAATGAACATCTGACAAAAGAAAAGCTAATTTGAGGTATTACTACAGGTAGACAGAAAATTAGACAAGCTTCTCAAATTCCCAGACTTAAAGTGGACCCAGAATGCAGAATACACAATGCGATGAACTGGGTGCACGACAGAGGATATATTCATGCATCCATCTAAGAATGCTGTACATGTATATATGCACTTCATATATAAGTAGAAAAATTTATAATTTATTTTACTGTTCCAGGTTTCTTCAATTTTGAATTCCTATAACAGTTCATTATTTAGTAGTTTATTCTATACACCGATTCTTGAAAATTCTTTTCAAGATAAATATTATTAGTCAAGTAAGTATATACAGTAAAACTGTGTTAAGACGTTTCAGACAAATACTGATAAATGTGTGCATTAAGCAGGAAAACTCCTTAAAAAGGTAAAATTGTATATTTGTAATAGACCAAGTGTAAACTTTATAAAGCTTATTAAGTACGAAAACTTCTTCTTAAGAGAGTTTCACTGTATAACTGAATGAATGTAAAAATTATGATAATGAAAATCTTATAGTAAGTGCAACACAAATGTACTTCAAACTACTGGGCCAGGTGAAACAAATTACAAATATAAAATTCCAATAATCCCCAATAAATATCTTTCATTACAATGGCAAATGGGCAAGAGGAGATTACAGAACACTTAAAAAGATAATGAAATCTGACATAACAGTTGTTGAATATCGCGAGGCACCAAAGTACATACAGTAAAGAGCAGGACTATTAAAGCCCAACCGAAAAATGTGACCATCAGCAGGAAATAAATCAAAACCCACACAAACCATCTAATACTGAGTGCTCACAAATACACATTGGAACCTTGCTATAACGATAAGAGACAATGGCGCGGAAAATTATTGCTACGGCAAATTATAATTAGTGTAATCAAAACCCACACAAACCATCTAATACTGAGTGCTCACAAATACACATTGGAACCTTGCTATAACGATAAGAGACAATGGCGCGGAAAATTATTGCTACGGCAAATTATAATTAGTGTAACCAAAACCCACACAAACCATCTAATACTGAGTGCTCACAAATACACATTGGAACCTTGCTATAACGATAAGAGACAATGGCGCGGAAAATTATTGCTACGGCAAATTACAATTAGTGTAATCAAAACCCACACAAACCATCTAATACTGAGTGCTCACAAATACACATTGGAACCTTGCTATAACGATAAGAGACAATGGCGCGGAAAATTATTGCTACGGCAAATTATAATTAGTGTAACCAAAACCCACACAAACCATCTAATACTGAGTGCTCACAAATACACATTGGAACCTTGCTATAACGATAAGAGACAATGGCGCGGAAAATTATTGCTACGGCAAATTATAATTAGTGTAATCAAAACCTACACAAACCATCTAATACTGAGTGCTCACAAATACACATTGGAACCTTGCTATAACGATAAGAGACAATGGCGCGGAAAATTATTGCTACGGCAAATTACAATTAGTGTAATCAAAAACCCACACAAACCATCTAATACTGAGTGCTCACAAATACACATTGGAACCTTGCTATAACGATAAGAGACAATGGCGCGGAAAATTATTGCTACGGCAAATTACAATTAGTGTAACCAAAACCCACACAAACCATCTAATACTGAGTGCTCACAAATACACATTGGAACCTTGCTATAACGATAAGAGACAATGGCGCGGAAAATTATTGCTACGGCAAATTATAATTAGTGTAATCAAAACCCACACAAACCATCTAATACTGAGTGCTCACAAATACACATTGGAACCTTGCTATAACGATAAGAGACAATGGCGCGGAAAATTATTGCTACGGCAAATTATAATTAGTGTAACCAAAACCCACACAAACCATCTAATACTGAGCGCTCACAAATACACATTGGAACCTTGCTATAACGATAAGAGACAATGGCGCGGAAAATTATTGCTACGGCAAATTACAATTAGTGTAATCAAAACCCACACAAACCATCTAATACTGAGTGCTCACAAATACACATTGGAACCTTGCTATAACGATAAGAGACAATGGCGCGGAAAATTATTGCTACGGCAAATTATAATTAGTGTAACCAAAACCCACACAAACCATCTAATACTGAGTGCTCACAAATACACATTGGAACCTTGCTATAACGATAAGAGACAATGGCGCGGAAAATTATTGCTACGGCAAATTATAATTAGTGTAATCAAAACCCACACAAACCATCTAATACTGAGTGCTCACAAATACACATTGGAACCTTGCTATAACGATAAGAGACAATGGCGCGGAAAATTATTGCTACGGCAAATTATAATTAGTGTAACCAAAACCCACACAAACCATCTAATACTGAGCGCCTACACAAATACACAATTGGAAACCCTTATGCTATAACGAATTAAGGAAGGACAATGGCATGCGGAAAATTATTGCTACGGCAAATTACAATTAGTGTAACAAAACCCACACAAACCATCTAATACTGAGCGCTCACAAATACACATTGGAACCTTGCTATAACGATAAGAGACAATGGCGCGGAAAATTATTGCTACGGCAAATTATAATTAGTGTAATCAAAACCCACACAAACCATCTAATACTGAGTGCTCACAAATACACATTGGAACCTTGCTATAACGATAAGAGACAATGGCGCGGAAAATTATTGCTACGGCAAATTATAATTAGTGTAATCAAAACCCACACAAACCATCTAATACTGAGTGCTCACAAATACACATTGGAACCTTGCTATAACGATAAGAGACAATGGCGCGGAAAATTATTGCTACGGCAAATTATAATTAGTGTAATCAAAACCCACACAAACCATCTAATACTGAGTGCTCACAAATACACATTGGAACCTTGCTATAACGATAAGAGACAATGGCGCGGAAAATTATTGCTACGGCAAATTATAATTAGTGTAATCAAAACCCACACAAACCATCTAATACTGAGTGCTCACAAATACACATTGGAACCTTGCTATAACGATAAGAGACAATGGTGCGGAAAATTATTGCTACAGGCAAATTATAATTAGTGTAATCAAAACCCACACAAACCATCTAATACTGAGCGCTCACAAATACACATTGGAACCTTGCTATAACGAATAGAGACAATGGTGCGGAAAATTATTGCTACGGCAAATTATAATTAGTGTAATCAAAACCCACACAAACCATCTAATACTGAGTGCTCACAAATACACATTGGAACCTTGCTATAACGATAAGAGACAATGGCGCGGAAAATTATTGCTATGGCAAATTATAATTAGTGTAATCAAAACCCACACAAACCATCTAATACTGAGTGCTCACAAATACACATTGGAACCTTGCTATAACGATAAGAGACAATGGCGCGGAAAATTATTGCTACGGCAAATTATAATTAGTGTAATCAAAACCCACACAAACCATCTAATACTGAGTGCTCACAAATACACATTGGAACCTTGCTATAACGATAAGAGACAATGGCGCGGAAAATTATTGCTACGGCAAATTATAATTAGTGTAATCAAAACCCACACAAACCATCTAATACTGAGTGCTCACAAATACACATTGGAACCTTGCTATAACGATAAGAGACAATGGCGCGGAAAATTATTGCTACGGCAAATTATAATTAGTGTAATCAAAACCCACACAAACCATCTAATACTGAGTGCTCACAAATACACATTGGAACCTTGCTATAACGATAAGAGACAATGGTGCGGAAAATTATTGCTACAGCAAATTATAATTAGTGTAATCAAAACCCACACAAACCATCTAATACTGAGTGCTCACAAATACACATTGGAACCTTGCTATAACGATAAGAGACAATGGCGCGGAAAATTATTGCTACGGCAAATTATAATTAGTGTAACCAAAAATTACTGTGTAGCATCTTTTCATGCAGTGTTGTTATACACTCACTGTCATGAGTTAAATAAACACAATGTGTGGACAGTTTATAGCCACACGTTTGGGTGTTGAAATCAATACTATAACACCTCTGATATGTGTTACAATATTATGGCCAATCTCATTGGCTAGAAAATATTATTTCTGAGATATGTAATGTAAGATATGAATGTGTAATGTAATGATAAAATATCTTTGTATATGTGAGCGAATCTGATAGGTTATATTAATGATATACCTTGGCTGAACTCTGTGCTGCCACGCTAAAAAAATTGGTGTATTCATCTAAATTTCCTTTACCTCTGTAGTTTGAAACAATTGGATCAAAGTCTTTATTCAAGTAAATCAATAGAAACGAATAAAATTATTTTGATGTGACGAACTAAACCAATTAAAAATTATATGGTACTTTTGCAGAACTTTAGTTACTAAATATTATACTATACTAATTATCAAAATTACAAGCAACACCAGCCTGCACATCAACAGATTTACCAACATTTGACTTTACTAGTTCTGGTGTCATAAATACATTTACATTTGCTTGAGGAAAAATACGACTTAGCGGAAAATAACGGCAACTCTGCGGATGTCGTGGAGCGTCCTCTGTGGGTCGAACAGCGGAGGTGGGTGCAGAATCCGCAGCCAGCAGCACTCCTCTCGCAGAATTGGCTCTCCGAACACCAGACATCGCGTCGTCCTTGATGCAAAGTCGAAAACCTCGAAGCCCTCCTTTACTGGGCCGTCCTTCCTTCCGGGCTCATCGTACAGCTTATGTCGAATTAAGTCTTCTGTTAAACATATGTAGGCTCAGCATTTCAATAGTGCGTGAATAATTATGTACCTCTGTCGTAAATATCAAATTTTGCCAATCAAATATTATAGATTATCTTTCATACTCAGGACTGACTTCTTTTCTAGCTGCTCTTGCTGATTCCAAATTAGAATGAATAAGTTTTTTGTTCTATCAGACTATTGTTCGAAAAAATAAATAAAATGTGATAGGCCGGCTGGTGTGGTCTGATTATTTTGAGAAAACAAAAGGTAGTGCTTGTTACAAAGACAAATACTCATGCAAAGAAGCCATAGATAATCAGACTTACATAGCTTATACAGCACAACTGTCAAAAAAATAAGTTTATACATCACATTGAACATACGCTAAACATCTTATACACTGTATCAAAGTTTGGCATCCAAATCAAATTTAAAGACATAGAATATCATTATAAAGTCTTAAATATGTGTTACATCACTTTCTGATTACCCTGTTTTTTCCGTAAGCTGTTACACACATGGAAACACTCAAGTTTACAGTGTAGCAAAACGTAACATATCTAACAGCAGCACTTTTCACACGTAACCATTGTTCACATAGATTATTAAAAGTTGACTAACCGATAATCACTGAAAACTAAGAAAAACATTTTTTTATGTCTGTTAGTAAATGCATGCAACAAAGACTGATAATAAAACACACATTACATCTGCTTGAACCATTTGAACGATACAGCTTCCTAAATGTGACAGGATGTGTAATTGCAGGCACTTTTCCGAGAACAGTAGCAGCCTTTTTTAAATGAAATGTACAAAATGTTGAAGGCTGAAAGCCTGCAGATGAGTCGACTGCTGAGCAAGAAATGCGCTTTAGTTCCATTGGTTGCAGTATTTTTCTTTTTCTCAAACTCTTACCCCTTTTGTTTTAAGGAATACTGCTTTGCCTGGCAACAGGACAGTAGCCAAACAAGATAAAGAGGGGCAGTGAGTAGGTAATATGGGAGGAAATGAATGTAATTCATTCCTTACTTTTGTATTTGCCAGGGAAGAAAAATCGTTGACATTATTTTGACCGCTCTATTAGCCGTGTTTACCAACAAAAAAAGGAAAACATTTACATGTTTTTCAACTCTTAGAACTAGCGGTTCTATCAGCACTCATTTTAAACGAGTATATGAACCATGTATTTAAATAGTTGCTATAGAGACTGTCTCATTAAATCCCTTACTCGTTATGCCGCCGTTCTACTGCATTATAAATATATCTTGCAGATTGTCAGAACTAAGCACAGGAGAACACTGTTATAACATTTCTCAAGGCATGTCAGCCTTATGTAAGGGAGAACTTTATAAGAGGGTAATTTTGTATTGAGAAACATGTTTGTGGATCAAGAGAAGGCAGCTTATTAAGCAGGGATTTCAGTACATGAGGGTTCTGACACGTACAACAATAAAATACCATTTCTGACCTTATTATACTTCATTTTGGTGCCTTGAGAGGAATTAGTACCAGCAGCGTTCATTGTGCTCTGACCACAAGCCCGATCGCAGCTTACACTGTTCCAAGTTGCAGTAGCGTCACGTTTCATGATGAACATATTATTACTATCTCTGACGTTGGCAATGGTATCGACATTGTTTATGTTTTGTATGTTAAGTAAAAAGTGGGAAGAACAAAATTTCTGCAACTCAATTTGCAGGACAGCAATGCAATCAACTTACAAGTGACTAAATGGGATCTAGAGAAAAAATACAGAGCAAAAATCCATATGAATGAGGTTTTAGTGTAACTTTAAAAAGAACGAAATAAAATTGACAAATTATTTACATGTAAAATAATTAATTTATTACATATTAAATATACATTTTTAATGTACAGATAAATATTTACAGTATTACCATTAGTTAAAACCTGACTATCTGATTTTCATATGCAAGTGCACTCTGTCTATAGCACACATACTCATAGCTATAGACAGACACAACAGGTAGGTAGATCCACACTTAGCTGACAGCAGCTATTTTCTCCATGGTGAACAAGTCTCTCATTAGCATCTGCACTGTTTGTTTGGTCTTTGGAAAGAAGTCGGGTGTCTCATCTTTCGCAAAGTCTGGATCCTGGGACTCTAACGCTGCACAAATAACAATGAAAAATACATTAGTCATATTTTGCACTCATTCAGAAAATTGAATGCATGCTAGATGTTGAAACACGCAACAAATTGAGTATTTATATATATTTAAGACATCCTGTAAAAAAAGAATCAAAGGGACTGACCCCTCACACAATTTTTCTTGGAAATAAAATTTTAAACAGACTGGTGCACAAGGCTTCGACAAAAAATCTGTCAATCTGGTTGGCATAATGTTTAATTGCAATGTAGCGGAAATCTGAGATTTTCTTTTTAAAAAGCCTTTTGCATAATAGTGTGTGCTACAAACACATCACTATACGTGTTAAATGCCATCAGACTGCTGAATTTACCCTTGACACACAAGAACAGTTGATAGGACAAAAGAGTTAAACAAATGTAGTACGTATTTTCCTAAGCTGTATTTGAGACAACCACTGCAAAACAAATAATTCAGTTCTAAAAATTTGACGCCAGTTAGCAACATGTTGACAGTGCATTGTCTAAGTATCCCTCTGACGACTAGGAAACACGTGTCTCCTTAAAGAGGTTATTAATCGCCATATAGGCAGATGCATTTGAATCATGAGGGTACCTGGCCCTGGTTCATCAGAATGTGTAGCTTAGGCATTGTTGATTATGTTATCCCTTTTCTGGCCCACCCAGTTATCTGTCTGCCGTAACTCCACTCCCTCGCGTCGCCTCTGTGCTGCTCTCATGTGTCACATTCTTCTGTTTTGCCTCCTAACTACCATCTTTAACAAAACCAGGGGCTTTGTTCAAGAAATAGACTCCTGCCCTTTCTACCTTGACTATGTTTTCAGGAACAAGTTCAGATTTTCCACAATTCACGCACCCAAATTGTATGGTGCCGAATTAGGGGAAAAAAATTTTCTTTCATATTTCACGCAGCATGTTTCCCTCAACGAAGCATGTAATGCTATAGGCTGTTCACGTTAAAATGAGCACTTTTAAATCCCTAGTTACTTTTTATTTCAGCCATTATTTTATCCTCTAACCATCTTTTAAAATAAATATTGCGATCTAAATACCAAACAAAATGTGTAGATTCCATTGCACTTGGGAGTTAATGTGTAGGGCTAAAATAAAATATATTTATTACACAATATTCCAAATGAAGGTGGTTTCAAAAGTGTTCACTTTACCATGAACAGTCTAAAACTGGCATGTGGAGCGCGCACTTTGTTTGACCGCGCCAGATTGCGGACACTTCAAGGTCACTGGTCCTGTTATCGATTTCTGGCCGCTGCGCCCTGCGCTGCAAACATGTAAACAAAATCTGCCAAGGAGCTTATTTGTACGCGGGTGGTTTTTTAATGCGGAAGGAATAGTTTACATTAATATTAATTTTTGTTTAGTACATAATACATAATGAATAAATATACCAGTCAAACTGCTGCATTTAAACTTCAGGTAATTTTGTGTGCAGAGGAACACTGCAATAACGAAGCGGGCCAAAAATACACTGTTCCTGAGTTTAACGTGCATGTCATGTTTTCCCAATATCGGGTCGCTGTTACGTTGTGAACCGGACCTGTAACGACGGCAGTGGCCGCCCACCAGAATTATTGTATAGCAACCGACCGACAGCGGCAAGCCATCGCGTCCCACCGCGCTGATCTATGTACTTGTCCAGCTACATGCATACAGCAATGTTTTTGTTGCTAGCCCCAGCACACTAGTGATTTAATTTTGAATATGTACCTTCATATCTATTATCAATAAATAACGAGCTGTGTTTTTAAAAAATCGTATCCACTGCAGTTGGCAAGGGATTACTTACAGTAGACCCCATTTTAATGTTTACATGCATGTCTTGGCGATTTCTTGCATAATTCACGTACCCTAATTTTTGGCACTAAAATCCTGTAAAAAAGGTGCAAGCATTATGCGTGCGGAGATGTGACAGGCGAGTTATTGCTTGCATGGCAGTGCTTCAGGGGCTGAGTAAGCGATAGCAGGAAATGCTGCGTAGGCTGGGCTACTGATTGCGGGACAATGCTGCGTGGGCCGAGGAACTGATTGTAGGCTGAGCAGCTATACTTACGTGGCGCAGTCAGATTTCCCGCTCATTTTCATGCAATCAGTTATCCTAAAACAGGATTTTTAAGTAGTGGGCCATAGTAGGGATAAAAATCGGTGTAATTCGGCAACAGCAAGGACACTCTTATAGTGAGGATCGAACCTGGAACTGTGATATCTCACTATAACGGGACTCTACTGCGTGTGGGTGCGCATATATATATATATATATATATATATATATATATATATATGCGCATGACATCTTTTATAGTCGGTAATAAACTACTACTACGCATCAGTGCAACTACAACACCACTAGCAGTTGTCAAATTATTTTTGCCCGATGAGCCACTGGGGCCATGCAAGAGCTCTTGGTGTAGTACAGCAGTGGCAGGTTATAGATTGCACGTGCCATTTGCTAGTGGTAGACACCCTGTCCTTCCCTCTCCACCTCGTCCGGTGCGTGTGAAGCAACTATCTAGTATATCTATTTTATCAGCATTACTTCATGGTAATTGCACCTTGTTGACCATTATGTTGCATTTAAAAGTGAACAATGATATTTTATTTTAAAAAACTGAAGTCATTAAAATTGGTTTCTTTATAACCTTCAGAAATTAATAACTCAAACATGACATTTGCTGTGAGTTATGGGTGCTCTGTGCTTACACAAGTGGCCATAAAGGGGTATTGTATTATGTCCTAGGATATAAGTTTACTCAAAAGACGTATTTCTATCAAAATAAATTAATATTTCAGTAGCAAATCCTCCAATTTTCCCACAAGAAGCCACTGAAAAATGACTTCACGCTTGGTTGCCTAAACATTTATTACAAGGGGAGATCAAGTAGATGTGTGGGGTATCATTTTATTAACAAGATGTCGGACTATTGAAATAAATTACTAATATTGGATGCAAAAAATCACGATTTTATGCCAGAGACAATTGAATATGGACTTACAATGCTTACTTAAACTTTGCGATGCTTGGTGTTTTTAATACTTTGGGTTACATGGGAAGGATAAGTAAGTATACACCTCTTAGGGTATCATTTTTAAAAAATAAGTCTGCCACATTGATGCGTAACACCTGTGCAGCAATGATGCACAATCTATTTCGCCTCATCTGAAAGCTGTTTCATTTTGCTAGGCAAGTCATTTAAACAGCACTAGAAGAGGTTGGTCATGTGTCTAGAGGGTACTTTCTCGCAATGAGGAATGACATCCCTTGGCAGAACACGTTAAGAGTTTTGTCGCCAGCCTCAGTTTTGCGAGGCGGTAATTTGTACCTTTTCCTCTGCTGTACACCCAGAAGGGTGATGTCCAGAGGAAGTCTAGAAGGGCAGCCAATGCCTCCAGAAGTAGCCTGTATTGTGATCCAATTTCTGCTTCTGCACTCAGCAGTACATCATCACCGTGGGGCAGAGTTCACGCCTCCCACTTACTAGAGGCCTAACCTCTCAGTGCTACCCCAATCACTTTCCCCCCTCTAATCAAGACTACTGGTTCAAACACCCCTGGTCGATGCTATCCGCAGAGAGGAGCCACCTCTGGGAATAGCAAACCCTTGGTTCATGGTCCAGCAGAATGTCAGCCATCAGTCTACTACAGACACCAACAACATCAGCAGCACACCACATCCCGGTGGGACTCCCAACAGTCCCCCATCTTCACAGCAACTGGGGAAGCAGCCGACAAGGAACCACATCCAACAAGGCAAAGCACTGTCTAAGCACTAATGCATGCTTATGTTTCTCGGATACTTGCGTCACGAAAACAAAAACCCCAATACTGACCCATGACAACCACCTCCTACGTCAGTCACCATGTAACCAGAGTTTTTGTGGCACTCATCCTAAGGTATCGTGTGTCAGCACCCTACACATGGCTTTAGTTTCTTCATAGGGTGGCACACGTCAAAATATTCATGAAATTTGTAATATTTTCATTATCTAACACTTGTTTAGTAACAGCTTGACATATTTATAATTTTACTCTGTTAAATAGCGCTTCCAAATTTTTGTTTCATTTTATGAAGATAATGCAGTTCATTTGAAGAAATTCAGGGTTTTAAAATAATTTTTCTTACATTTATCTGGTACCAGCCAAATTGTGGTATACAAAAGACAGCAGCATCGTGTGGTGAAAAGTTAACTGTCGTGTTCCAATTAAAACCTTACAACATCCAGAATTCAAACCAAAACCACACCAATTAGAACACTGCCTCAGTTTTCTAGAAAAACTGGGAAGGGAACATAACTTGCCTGCAATCTGAGCTGCGATGGAGGACAGGCGAGAGTCAACGAGCTGACTGGAGTGGTTGATGTGGTCAAGGAGGTTGAGACGGCACTCAACGGGGTCTATGGGTGCCTCGGGTTGGGGTGCCCGGGGCGGCTCCTCAGCCTGCAGCTTGTCAGCCATGGAGCTGGCGAACCTCATGAGCTCACTCTGGCATATTGGGAGTTGCAGCATAGCATCCTGGCCTCTGCTTGTTAGCGCCTGGTGTAGGAGTGAGGCATCTTCCTTATGATCCTCCTCTTCCTCTCCTTCAACCTTCACCGTCACTTCTTCCTCTTTCACATGTCCATCCTCGTGACTTCTGTCTGGCACATCTGTTTTCACTGATGCCTCGCTCGCAGGATACACTGGAAACAACAACCACATGTTCTAATCAACCTAACCATTCAATACTAGCAGTTTAATAACTGTAATTCAGTTTCTTTGTCACTCAATAATTAGACTCCATAATAAAAATATTGAACAGTGTACAGTAATTTTACAATAAATGGAAAACTATTCCTCAGACTACTTAGTAATCAGATACAAAAGACATTTTCACTGCATATGACAGTAATGAGCAGCATATATTTACGCCCCCCCCCCCTTCCCCCGCAGGTCTAAATGTTATGTACGACTTTACACCACTAACAAAAAATTTTGTGGGCAGTTTTTGGAAACATAAAACATTTCTCTCTTCAGGCAAACATGGTAAAATTTTCAGCCAGAAAGCTGTATGTATTTGTTATCTTGTTTTGACTGCACTAAAATTACAAAGAAAGATACAATGGCTGCTCACCTTCATCTAGTTTGTCAAGTTTCTTGACATCCTCCACATCTGCGGGTTTCACATCTTCACACTTGACACCTTTTTCCCAGTTCTTCGCCCACAAATACAACTTAGGGTGATCAGTTTTCCTGCAATTCAGAACACCAGAAACAATAACTTATTCCATAAGTATTACAATACCTTGCTTATCAGACAATGCAAAAAACTATGACACAATCAAAACAGTTATCATCTAACAAGGTGAGGGTCAAAATATTAAGATTAGGTAATTATTAGTATATCAACATCAACACTTGTACTCTAACCAAGTCAATACATTTTTCAGGACAAAATTTTACTATTTTTCAGTACCTTTGAAAACTTCTTCAGAGTGTTTTACTGTGTGTATTTATATAGTAGAGTAAGTTATTTTGTGAGCACATATCATACATCAAAGTATAAGATAAACCAAACTACTTTTTCCGTGAATTTGAAACATTCTTTTCAAAAATTTATAGCATGAAATTTGTATAGCATTATTCCAAAGTGACTATATATACTATTTCAAGTGCACATACGGTATATCACATTTTACAATAATTTTTTTACATATTACTCTTCACATTAAAATATTTTTTCTTCTTGAAAACTTTAAATCTATAAAAAAATGTAATGACATCTCTCGCACCATGGTCAGATTTTAATGTCCCATATTAGAGTCTGCTCTCAAGACGAAGTTAAGAGCCGCCAAAATCTCTCCACTCCACCCCTCCTCAAAATCCAGAGGGCTCCAATTCCATCTCAAACCCCCTTATGCCAAGAATATTCCAGTGAATTGATTTCTTGAACTACTTCTCTTAAAAAATCTTTATTCTGCCGCTTATGTACTCCCAGCGTTGAATTATTGAAGTCATCAGAGAATGACGACAGAAACAACACCTGACATTAACAACAATTTGGTTTCCAGTATCAAAATTTACATAATTTATGAGATTGGCAAGATTTGGGAGGTACTTAATAATTGAGGCCGTACCTGCCCACAGGGTTGGGGCGAGGAGAGGTAACAATAGAGCAGCAGTGGAATGCAATGAAGGGGAAAATGGCAGAACCCAGAGAAAACTCAATGTCTGTCCTGTTTCCAACAGATGAAAGTTTGGGTTGATCTAGCAATGGCCCGATATAGGATATCAGTATTATCGGTACACTTACCATTATCAGAGATCGGCACTAAAATATTGGCACACCTTAACCTAAAAATATCCGTTTTCACAGTTATTTTAATGCTAAAACGAATCTACCGATAAACACTCAAAAGAGCGGATAATTCAATCACCAAACACTCAATCATAAATATTTAACCAGGATTCAAATGCTCCCACTACTAAGAATTATTCCATCAATTTTAACTTGGCAATGCGAGTTCTGCGACAATGCTTACAGCTACGGAGCGATGCCACAGAACTCGCATTGCCATGTTAAAAGTGACTGAATAATTGTTAGTAGTGGGAGCATTTTGATCTGGGTAAATTTTTTGTACCGATGTTAGTGAGAGGATCTCAGTTAGTATATAAGCAGGTTCTGGGTATAGTTTTATTCACTTAGCTCCGTGTCATTAGGGAAGACATATCACAATGTTGCAGAGGCGTTTGTGTACGGGTTGTTACCATAGGAAGGTATACAATAATATTTTGTGTTTTCTAAGGATGTAAATAAAGACTGTCAAAATTGTTTATGCAGAAGAAAGTTATATTTTGTTGTCATTTTTGTACCGTTTTGCTCTTCAAGGAATTACTGCTAAGGCTGGTAGTGGTTTGTTCGAAATGTGTTTCTTCAGAAAGCCGCAGCACGAAAAGGACCCTGCTCCTAAGGAAATTTAGTGACATTGATACTTGTAATATAATATGCTGGAAGAATTTTCCAGTTTAATATGCTGGAAAACTTTTCCAGTTCATGAAGGGACCGCTGACAATACTGCTTTTATTAGTGTCTTTGGTAACGCTTCGCTGTCTTCACGTAAGAAGATGAAGTTCATAAATTATTAGTGTATTTAGATGTAAAATTTTTACTCCTGAACAATGTATTATTTTAACATAAGTCGATGCAAGAAGAAGACGAAGAAGCTATATGTTCACAGTAAAATTCTTAATAATTTTCTATATTTACTTATCTGTAAAACTTTTGTCGACATGAATGAAAAATAATAAAACACAATTTTGTTATTACAGGATTTTACAGGATATTTAATTGTCAAGTACAGGATTTTATTACAATTCTTGGTGGCATCCCTGACCTAAAGTATTGACGTGTACCCGGTTAAGGTCTGCTTGGCACGATGGCCTTTGGATTTGTACGCTACACCAATAGCGTGGTTTTATACAGGTTTATCAGTGGCTGGCGAGAGGTGTTAGCTACTGACTTACTCAGATGACTTCCATGATGCTGATGATGCTAAGGTTTCGATCCTTGGTCTCAACTCAATGGATGTGGGGTTACCCCAAGCCGTATTGACGATTCCAGGCAGCAGATTCCTGGCTCCAGAACCTGGGATTGGCCAGGCAGTACCTAGCCTCGGTCCTGTTAACCTGTCCTCTCGAGACCGGGTGGTACCCTCGCCTGGTGAGAATATGCGGCGGAAAATACACATACCACGGGAGCAGTCGCGACTGCTTGGTGCCTTAGTGCAGCGAAGGGGTCCCGTTCTGCCTACTTTTCCTGCGTAGGAAGAGTGAGTGGAGACCACTGTTTGGTAGCAAGAAATGCTAGGTTTTGCTCCCTATGCCTTTGGCCATGCCTTAACTTGAAAGGCATAGAGTGTCGCTGCTTGCTGGCACGAGCCCCCATGCTTAGTGGGCTGATCAGAGACGTTGCACCATTTGGACCACCAATGCTTCTACTGGATGTGAATTTAGGCAAGGCTGGGCCCTCCTTGGATGAAGGTATTCCTAGTGGTTGCAGCTACTGTGTTCCTCCTCTCCAAAACTACCAGTGCTTGGGTAGTTGGGAAGAAACAGGCGGCCGTCTAATGAGTGTGTTAATTCGGTTTTAGGTTTCTGTTGGCTATGCATGGCGTGAATTGTACCTAGCGGGCGAAATAGAAAGATACTCTTTAAATGAAAAAGTGTAAGGATAGAGAACAAAATTATGTTTATTGAAAAAAACAATAAACATGTGACTCGTGCTACCTCCTACTGACCTGGTCCTAGGTTAAAAAGGGAAAGATTGTTCTAGAAGTGAACAATACTTAATAGGCTGTTCACATTAAAGTGAGCACTTTGAGGCCCTGGTTACTTTTTCCTTTCAGCCATATTTTATCCTTTGATCACCTTCATGAATTAATATTGTCATGTAAGTAATAACACTGAGTGTAAATTCCACTGCACTTGGAAGTTAACGTCTAAGGCTGAAATCAAATATATTTATTGACTATTATTCCAAATGAGAGGGCTTTCAAAAGTGCTCTTACTTTACCGTGAACATCCTATACTAAACTGTGCTAATGAAAGCAGGTGTATAGAAGAGACAAAATGAAGTTAACGAGTGTTAGCGTGTTCGCTGTTCGTTGGATGACTGGTCGTCATTGTTCGACGTAGCTGCTGGAGCGTACTTAAGACTTGGCAGATCTCTGGACGTCCCAGCACTGAGCAGCGCACGGGATCACACAGAATAACTGCTGGAGCCCTGTAGCACACGGACCTATATAGTGCTGAAGTCTAGGCTGCCACAGCAGGGTGCGGGGAAGGTACACAATGTCCTTCTGCCATGAGGCTGGCGTGGGAGGTAAGAATCCTCCTGTAAGTGTTCTTTGGTTCGTGTATCTTCAGCGGCGCTCGGCCATGCCTGAATTGGCTGAAGCATGTAGGCACTCAGCGCTTGGGAAGGGGGATGTGGAAGGTGGGGGACAGTGTGCCCGCTGGTTGTATAACCTTGTAAACACCTGGTAGAATTAAAACAGCAGAGAACTTATGTGCAAAGTATTGCGCACATTACTCTCACGTGGGTGGTTCAAGTAGACAACTCTTACATAGGTTAAAGTAAAGGTACACTTTACGTAAAGAGTGACGAGTCGTAATTGTAGTTTATTAGTAGTATAAGCAGCAAGAGTCGGTATTTTCTTTCCTCAGCTGTACACTTAATTCCTCAACTCTTAACATCTGGATGCGGCAATGAGACTGCGAATGTTAATATTTGAAATGTTGATAAGCAATTAACAACAAACTCTACCTAAAAACAAACTATAAAATTTGAGATAGCCACGGCAATTTTGCTGACAAAATCTACATTTCCTTTAGACAAAAACATATTAGAATGTACATCCCCATCACTATTTTTCCCTTCATGGATGAAATTTTTATCTTTAGTAAAGCAGTCTTACATTCGACATACATTTGTCAAGGTAAACTAACTAAATGATTGTGACTAGTATCAACGAGCAAAAACCAAAATTATGTCTTAAAAATAAATACAGTAAAAGCCCGATATAACGCAACTGTTAGGGGACATAACTCAGACCCGTGTTATAGCTTTCCGTGCTGTTCCGGGAGTGGCCGAGTATTTGGGACACACACACATCCATCTCTTAAATTGTAGTTTACTGGTACAAGTAAATCTCATTTAATGTTTTAGTTTTTACAAAGAATTAAAAATACCAGAAGCAAGCCTCACTAGCGCTGCACAGCGATGAGTGTAGTAGTATGTTCAGTAATTTTTCGGAAAATAAATTATTTTCACTGTTTTGCTTTCATCATCATCGTAATTATAGTTATTTTTGTGTAAATGTTTTAGTGCGAATTGATTGCATGAATCACCACTACTGAACTATACAAACATACAATGGCACCAAAAAGCGATAATTGGCTGCATTCCAGTGCTAAAATGAAAGCTGTATTCTTCCATTGCTCTAAAGAAGTGGGTTGCGGTGGCAAACGTCTCTCGAATTCAACATTGCTAATCTCAGAACACTTAGGATACGGCCTGTGTTGTCCTTTGTGTGCGCGCCTGTCAAATACTACTCAGTCAATACTTGAATTCCTGTCTTTTACATACTTTTGGTAGCCTAGCGGCCTACTTGCAACTGTAACTTAGTTTTGTAACAGGTTATAGCAAGCCATAATTTTGTAAATATGATAAACTATTTTTTCTGCTGTTCCAGGCATAAAGTAAATCCCACTTAACAAGTATGTCTTTTTAGCTTAATGCAAATCAAACTTTTCCAGGTAGCTGTTTCTTCTCATACACTTTAGTGACAAATGTCTGTGTACAGTTTGATAATGGAAAATATTGGTTTACAGGTATCAGATCAGTAAAATTCTAAATATCGGAACCTGCATCGGTTTACTGTAGTAAAGACAGGTGGTCTGACCATTTTACTACTGCAGCTATTTCAGGCAGTTTACCGTAAAACTAACACGTGACGCGTTCCTGCGCATTGGGCACACGCACTCTATTTTATGACTTCCCTCACCTCCAAGCACAAGCGCTTATTTGGGCAAGTCATTGTCCAATAGTACAATAAACATGTGCCTACAGGGTCCAGCAGCATGACTACAGACGTGGTTAGTAATTAAATTGCACTGTTCGCTCAAAGCCGTCACGCGGTTACCCTTAACCCCAATGCGGGAATTTTATTGTTAGATGAGCCGTAAACACACTGCCTGAAGATCAACGAGTTCCAAAAATCACTACAAGGGAGTAATACCTCTGTCAGTGGAACATCACAGCCTCCAAAGCTTCGTGCAGAGGTGATAGAACTGTCAATGCCTCATCCGCAGAGATAATAAAAGGGCCATATTAGTCCAGCACTCAAAATTTCATCACCCTCTGGGAGAGGCTAGCCAACCCCACCCCTCTGAGTGCAACCAAGCAGCAAAATTCAGTATATAAGGAAGTGCCATATCTGGGCTCGAGACAGTCGCCGGCCCTCCAGCTTGCATAAGGCTGAGGATAGGAAGGGGTAAGTGGCAACCACCCTGACTCCCAGTCTGCAAAGACCGGAGTTCTGCTCTAGAAGGTTTCTGACCACTAGGCCATCGCCACACACAACCGCTGTCTAGTGTTATAAAAAAGTCTCCAGGGTAATTGGTGAAGATCTCTTCCTCTCAGTCTGCACAAGACCAGAGGCCATGCAAATAGAGAGTTAACCAGTAGGCTCTTATCCACACGGTTTGAGTTCTACCACCGAAGAGAATATTCCAACAAGTCTTATACCACCAGAGCCACTACGACTGTCAGCCATCTCCAGAGAGGTATCGAAAAACGTCTCCCTGTTTCCCTGACCTTCTACAGTAGCTGGTTACGTAGACGTTCCTTCTGGACCTCATTATTTTAAATTATTATCTACGAGAGTAATTGTGGTACCTTATGAACCCCCCTGCCCTCTCTATCTATTAGATATATTGACGTAATTGGATAATGATTTTTACTACAGTAAAACCCCTCTAATACGACCCCATTTATTACGATCATCTCTCTATTACGACCCAATCCCGAGGAACCATGAAAAATTTGGGTCAAAAAAATCCAAAATTTGAGGCACGTCTAAAAAATAGATACAGTAATCGCTCACCAACCACGGTATCTTGATATCTTGAACCACGCTGTTTCAGTTATGCGCAGATTTGTTCTTGTAGACCTTTTCTCCAACCGCAGTACTAGTTTCTATTATCCACGATTTTCAGTCTATGGAAAACTAGCCGTTACTGATGTTAGTTGTTACACATTTCTCAAAGCTACCATCATAAACTTTTACTGTCCCAAGCAGCGTGAAGCAATAAATTACTTAATGCCAGAAGGGGAAACTGGTGTATTGTCCATGGAAGCGAAAGGAAAGGGAGTAGGAGGGGGAAGGGATGGAGTTGCAGGCCGGGTCAGTAAGGATTCTTTGTCCTAGTTACATGCCCCTGCCTCTGCCTTACCCTCCCTGTCTTTCTTCACTTCCATTATCCCTCCTCTTTTGCTGTAAAAACAGCCGCATATTACACAGACTAGTTTCTTAATCATTGTAGGTATGATAACTTCAAATTTAATTCAATGCCCTTTTTTTAATGATTATTTTTAAGTTTATGTACGCCCACGCCTGCGTAATATGCTATTTTCTTATAGTGGGCTATTTGTTTTTTTTCTTGTGAAGTCAATTTTATGTGTAAAACGAACAAAGATAAGTGTGTGCAAATAAAATGTGTTCGTATGTTACCGTCAAAAGTTTTTGATAAAAAATTCGGGATAATTAATATTTCAAATAGACTACACTAAATATTTATATTCCTGTAAACATTGCAGGGCCTCATTTTGCCAGTGCAGAGGCCAACAGGCCGCCTACATTTAGTATAAATTCAACACATTGATGTGAATCACATCTATCAGCATGTTTTCCCAACGCCGGGCCGCTGTTACGAAGTGAACCCGCCCTGTAACGACAGCAGTGGTGGCGGGCGGGCGCCTGCCGTGGTGGGTAATCTTGTAGCAACCGACAGACAGCTGCCCAGCCTGAGGATCTAGGGCAGAGCTTCAGCAGAAAACCGCCAAGCCCGTGACCGGTCATGCTGCAGAGGATCTAGGTGCTTGTCCAACTACGTACACGGCCAGACCAAAGTGAGAGCACGGTGTACACACGTATTGCACAACGCCACCTAAACTTTTTGATCGCTACGTGCCTCATAGTAATGCATGACCCACGAGACCTGAGTAATAGATCTTTAATAACAACTTTATATTTTAATAATACATAGTCTAATCTTTTCAAACGCTTTCAATTGCCATGTTATACTGTGTTTAGGTCTTCTTTTTTACAAGGGGGTGGTCCAATAAGTATTCTTGGGTATCAAATTAATCAGGAGACGTCCAGCTATTAAAATATACATACAGTATTTATATTTAATTTAAAAACAGGTTTTTATGTACTAGAGATGATTGAACATGAACTTCATGCAAAAAATGGCAAGTTTGGGGCCATAGAGGTTAGGGGTGGGTTGAAATCGGCCCAAAATTCTCCAAACTTTTTATTGAGACCCCCCCCCCCCCTTCCCCCTATTACGACTATTCTCAGGAACCACAAGGGGTCATAGTAGGGAAGTAGGGAGGTTCAACTAACTTCTAAGTAGGTTGCCTTCACCTACAATATGTTAGGAACGCTTCCAATCATAATATTTAAACAGGAGTTAGCTAAGCTTCATTGTGTCTTTCTCTTTCGTAATATTAAATTACGAACTACAATCCGAGTTTGCGATTCCCACTTACTTATTTTGAGTGCAACCTACTTGGATCATCCTTTTTAAGTTAACGCTTTTTAAATAGTATAAAAGCGGCATCTGTATTAAACTATCAAATTCTAGCCGCAAAAGTTAAATTGGTGTCTGCATGAAACGCCCTAATGGTAGACGCATACAGATTAAGAGGCTAAATTGAGATCTATTCCTGAGTAGATCATCAATGAACTCAAAAAACCCTTAGGAACTCTTAACCCCCCTAAGAGCTATGAACAGGTGAATCTACAGTACTCCAGCCTGATCGAACTCTTGAGGGTCACTCACCCCGGGGTTTCGGACATTTATTGCACTCCTAGTAAGTCCCAGCTTGCAACGGCTGGATTAGGAGACACAGGTATTTCCCTAAGTTCAGAGGTTCATCACTGCGGTTGTTATTTCTTGTTTGCCTTCAGCTAAATGCCTCACGCCACCAAAAACAGTTTGAGAAAATTAAGGAGGAAAGCCCTACGAGCCTTAGTCAAGATATTAATATTGACAACAGTTGATAATACTATTACCAATAGTGAACATCCCTTAACAAAAGTAGAACCAATTTCATTATTTGGTCCCCACATAAGGCTTGCATCAAGCGAGGACCTGGAGTTTCTAGCAATCCTACAGTATGGAGATGAATTACTAGGGTTACACTAGCCGTGGGATAACTTACAGGTTTCCGACACACCTCCTGTGTAAGTACCCATGGACACCACAACCGCAACCCCACAAACTCCGCTACGAGCGAGTATGTCACAACAGATGTGCACAGTATGCACACCATCAGGTAAGACCATTAACCTACGCTTACCGCCCCAGGTGCATAGCCGTTCTAAAGCGACTCCTATCAATCCTGCTTTTATGCCTGCACGTATACAGACTCAACCAACCCTCTACCAAGGCCGGGTAGAAAGAAAACCTAAAAACCCCGTCTAGCCCCCACCATTTTAGGCTACCCACGAAGCCAGTGTCACGAACTTTGGTGGCCCTAACTATGAGTAAAACAAAAGCCTCATATCGGGGGTCATTTCAAATCAAACTTACTTTAGGGATTTTCTCCCCTTCTCCTGTTACTGCTGCTAAACCTAACAAAACTAAAGTGTAATTATCCTTCAACATTGGAAGTAACCCAGACCCAGCTGGCTTTAATATCAGTTCTTCGGGTTTTCATTAGGGTAACAACTCAAATTATTACCTGATAGGAGAGGTAGGATAAGGTCCCCTGTATTTAGCATCTACAGATTATTATCCAGAGAGGAACCAACGTTAACTTCTTAAAAAGTTTCTGGCATGACTGAAACTTTTAGGCTTATTAACCAGTAAAACATCTTAATGGGGTCAAATTATTTAGGTGTTTATTGACCAGGTTCAAAATGATGCGGACTTATTAATAATAAATACACTTAGTCGCGATTTGGGACAGACACTATTGCTAGACAGAAGAGCAACTTACTCTGCAATGCTGAGTTTCACTCGCAAACTGTGTATTGCTTGCTGCAGCTGAAGCAACATTCCTGTCAGTTCATGTGACCGCTTCAATATAGCTTCTCGTTGTGCAATCGCTACTGGGTTCTTCGACCGGAACGACAAACTACAAATACAAGCACACTCATGAAGTTCTAAAGCTCTAACAAAACCCAAAAAACTGTGATCTCCTCCCCCATTCAAGGGTAGAGGTAAAAAAACAATAAATGTAAAAAAAAAGTGAAACACTCAAAAGTAGTGCCACTTGTTCAAGAATGTACAAAAATTGATTTTCTGATGCTAAACATGTGTTGAAATGAATGCTAGTCTGCTCTGAAATGATCTTAGGAATATTAAAATACAGGGCATGAACAATGGATGTTATTGTGACTGTATCCAATTTTCCCTAGAACTTTAAAAAATGAAATTCATTATTCTTCAATGTACCCCTTTAGTAAAAACTCGTGTACTATTTATCAATTCAGATTCTGCACAATTAGGTTTATAATGAACTGTATAAAAGGACAGGAATTCAGGTACTCAAAGTGTAGTATTTGTCGAAAGGCGCATACGTGCGCACACACAAAGATAGCAACATGTGTTTGACTGTATGTGTCTGTTGTGTGTGTGTGTGCGCATGCCTGTCAAGAAGTACTACACTGTGAGTACTTGAACTCCTGTCCTTTTATATATTTTTGGTAGCCTGGCGGCCTACTTGCAATCTTAAGTATGCTTGAAGATAAGAAAAATGCTGTTCCACTATTTTTCTTTTAGAATGACCACTTACAGTCAAACAAGTCCTTGCAGTCCATCAGAATTGTCTAATAAACCCACTGTGAACTTGGAAAATCTACTTTGTTTATATTTTGACCTAAAAAGACTTTAAAAATGTATCATGTTTGGGCAAAGTCCGTGTTTTATTGGCGCTGGTACAAAATCATACTTCATAAATTAAATATTAATTCATTTGAACACGCAGATTTATACTTAGTGACTCAATACACTAGAATGGCAGATATAACCAACCCTTAATAAAAATGCATGACCACCACTTTATAATTGCAGGGATGAAAAGTGTCCTCACCTGGATAGTTTACCCTCCTTCAGCCAGTCCTGGTCGTGAAGGTACTTCTTGGAGGCGCGTGCGCGCGGGGGGTTCAGGCATATGGAGCATACATACTTGTCTGGGACATCCTCCTCCTTCTCTATGTTGTTGCACACGCCGTGTTGCCAGCACAGGCATAGGTCACACTGCACAACCACCACACATTCCACACTATGCTTCAAGACCAAGTTATGACTACAGCCAAGTTTTTATGGTGTTAAGACTTATTTAAGCAGATTTTGTCTTTGTCATCAAAAAAGGTACAGTACATATTAAGAGCGACATTTTAATTTTTATAAATGCTGTATCCAGTTAATAATATTACATCATTATATGCATACTAGTAACTGTTAAGCAACTAAATAAAAAAGAGTAAGCATTTTATTTAAACTTAAGTAACAGCTCATTACCACAGGTTTTAAAAAATCACATGCTAGGTTTTTAATTTTTTCTAGCACATAAGTTGAATTTCCTTGACAGAGAAAATGTTCTTTTGTCACTCTCTTACAAGAAAGGGTAGAATATGATTTTATGGGGAGGAAAATTCAATCTTAAATACAAGACTATTTGTATAGTACCTTTAACAATTTTTCTTTTCTCAGTAAATAACCAATTTAATGTTTTAATGATGTATATGTGTATATATATATATCATATATGTTACATGTTTTATATATAATATACGTGTTACATTTAGCAGTCCTAAAATATAAACATTGAGTTTATTAACATGTGGCAATCACACGACAATGTTTGTTTACATGTGGTGGAAGGATACATAATGGACAAGAAAGTAGAATTTTAACAGGGCTTTCAAAAGTGCTCACTTTATTGTGAACAGCCTTTACCCAACAAGCTCAAAAAACCGGCTGGGTATATATGTATTAGCCAAGTGTATGATAAGTGTCACAGTCTCTCACAACAGTGATCTGGGTTTGATAACTTGGAGCACAACACCCATATTTATGCACGTGAGAAATGTGGCACATAAAGTCGTTGTGTTGGAGGATTCTCTTTCGGTATTGCCACCCTTGCATTCCACAAGATACTTCATATCGAAAGTCTATCACTCAGTATGGTGCTGCTCACCATGCATATCAACACAGCCTTCTTACCTGTATCATGAGCCCATCCTCCTCAAGATAGCCGCAAGTACAGTTGATGAGCTCGTCACGCCGCAACTGCTCCACTGTCTTCTTCTTATGCACCTTCTCCACGGGCTTAACATCCTCCTCCGGGGATATCCCGTCCCCTGCACCTCTGCTGCCCTGGCCTGCACACAGTACGCTGCCAACTGTGCCTCACACCCTCCCAACTCATACTGCAGTCACCAAGTATCAGGGCAACCAACACCTCCCACTTAACAACAAAAACTTTTACATGTTATTAAAAATACTTTGTTTCAGAAAATTCTTCCAGTTTCCTGCTAGTAAAAACCAATTCAGTATTATCCCCCCATATTTCCCTGGCATTAAACTCTGTCATTTTCACACCCTCAAAATAACAAATACGTTCAGGTTGGTGACTGATTTGCCCTGGACTAATGTCATACATAGTACGAGTGGTTATGCTGAAGTACAACCACAGGATATAGTAGTGTTGATGCAGACCTTTAGAATGGCACTATAACACTGACCTAACCAGCCAATGCATTTGTAACATTGCCAGTGCCTGTGGCTACTGTCTCGGGAGTGACTCCTTGAAATGACACACGTGTGCTGCATGGTTTCACCCTGCTGCATCAGTGCAGGTCAAACCCAGGAGAGTGAAGAGGTTCGAGCAACTCTTAACAAGGTCTTGAGAGCCAGGAATTGAACCTGTTTGCTTTGGTAGGTGGCGAGCACTCTATATCAGCAAAATATTTTGGAAATATGCTATTGAAGCAATGGTGTATGTCCAAACTAGTTTGCTTAATCATTTACCATCATTGCAAGAATCTTTCAAGCTAACGTGTCAGTGAAACTGACATATCTCTAGCAAGTGAAAAAGAGAAGTTTGTCTACTTTTTAAGCTTAACATATGTATCAATATTTTGAAGTGACATACGATATTCGCTGTGGAGACATTCCCAATGTAATATATATTTGGGCAAAAGGAGGTAAACAAGCAGTGGTCTTAATGCTCTTTAAGAGCTTTGGGAGAGATTTGCTAACATTTCTCTGTACCATATAGTTTTACTACACATAATAATCGTTTTGAGAGATTTTACATGCTATTTAAACATTAGTTATGCTACTTTAAGTATACATGATCACAAGAAGTTAATTTTTACACATCATTAGTATATATTACAATAATTTCACAGAAATTTTCCCAGAGTTAAAAATTAGTTAAAATGGATAAAATCCGCTAAAACGGCATTCCTGGTCTACCTGCTGTCAACCATGGCTCCCGGGAAAGGAGAGTTTCCCCAATTAAGCTTAGTAAGAACTTCACCTTTGTCCCACTCCATTTCCTGACCTAGTAGTTAATGCCCTACAGTTATATATGGGCTGATGGTATGAGACACCTATCTTCAATATACAGGTTGAGACACTATCTAGCCCAGGGTACAGTCAAATTGGGAGATGTCAGAGTAAACCAAGTCCAGAGTCAACATCCAGACAATAATAAATTCAATAATAAGTAACACAATTATGATACAATTATTTTCTTCCATGTACTATAAAGATTCTTCAGTCTCACAAAATATTATAATGCCATTTGTACTGAACAACAAGCTTACAGATGTAATTCCAAATCTACAAGAAAAAAACACTACGAAATTCTTTAACTACGCAAAAACACTTTACAAGCACAAGAAAGCCATTTTGTGCATCATCTACCAGTATATATGAAAGGTGGACAAAACACCCAAGTATACAGACATGCACATACGGCACCTGTTAAAATATGTT
Organism: Dryococelus australis; assembly: GCA_029891345.1. Classification (NCBI taxonomy): domain Eukaryota; kingdom Metazoa; phylum Arthropoda; class Insecta; order Phasmatodea; family Phasmatidae; genus Dryococelus; species Dryococelus australis. The sequence goes on along the minus strand of CM057003.1, from coordinate 4,859,251 downwards.
AGTTGTAGTACGAGTTAAAAACACTATCAGTAAGTATATTCAAACATATTAAAATACCATGATATTTTTTGTCACAAACCATATAAAGTACACCTCAGCTGTACACATGCAAATCCAGGAGAGATCTTCACACTCAAATTGAGGAACTGAAATGCTGACACAAAACACGTAGTCTGAAGTGGTTACATGTACAAATAAAGACCATGGCATTATTCATACTAACTTAAAACAAATTATAGGGGCATTCTTATAAGTATTAAAATAAAGTATACCCTAACAGAAAAGGATATATGTAAACGTATACATAAAATATAATGCAATCATATATTGGCAAGACTGTATCAATTGTATACTTACCCAGCTGGGTATTTCATTTGATGTAGATTTGATGAATGCAATGTTACATTACTATAAAATTTTCCAATGCAACCTCCAGGGTTTAACACAGCTAACATGCAATGAAAAATATCAGCACCTGAACAATTTGAATGCTCTCATTTATAGGTTACAGCCAAAATTGCAAACTGTGATACAAATCTGTGTGCCACTGGGGCTTACCTCTACAAATTGATTGGCAAACAAAAAAGATATGTATCTTAGCTGAACTGGCTAAACTTGACAGACATGAGTGAAAAGGTAACAACAGTCCATTTGGCAACCGGATACTGTTAATAATTTCACGAAACTACACATACAAAAAGAAAACTTTTAACCCATTAATGTTATCTCTCAAGCTTTCAATTCTGATGATTTGTGATGGTGATATTTTGTCAGTATAAATGTGAATCATGTCATTCTTGAAACTCACTAACCATTTACATTCTGGACAAATGGCACAAACTACTGATGTCTTATTTCTACAGTTAGAACTCATTACATTAATCCCTGCACTGCCAATTTTATTACAACCACGGATTTCTTTTTCCACTGTTCAGAGACTTTGCCCATATAAGCAAATATAAAATATTCCATATTTATTAGTCTGTGGGTTATCTATTTTCAGGCATATTATTTCATCTGACTGTCGAAATTTAATAAGAAACACTTGTTTTACAAATTGAGCACAAACAGATGAAATATAATTAAAACAATATGAAATTAATCTTTGTTTGTATATAGCCACAAATAACTTTGAAACATGCACACAAAAGGTGCTAATATACATCAAATTAAATTAGTTTATGCTTAAATTGTTTTTGTAGTAGTTAAGTTTCGTCAACATCTAGTCGGCAGTTACATTACTATCAGCATGAAACTACACTCCAGGAACCACTTTATTTATACTTAAATACCTAGATTTCATTACAGAAGTAACTACTAAACACACATTGAATAGAATAAGGCATATTTTACATTTTTGTATAGTGCTATCTTACAAAATGGCAGATCAGTAACTATATTCCTCTCAAATTAAATATTTAATGTATATGATGAACTATGTTTTGTCCAATACTCATAAGCCTGGTAAATGACGTACCACATTTACCCGAAAGGAAGACTACCCTAAATCTAAGACTACCCCTTCCTAAAAAAATATTTTTGAGGGACAAATATTTAAACCTGAATTCAAGACTACCCTTGTAGATGCTGAAAAATTATTTATGTTGAAGTATTTTTGCATGAATTTATGACAAACCCTTCAAGAAGAAATGCTATTATATATTTGATTTACCTTTAAAGAAAAGCTTATTAGAATGAAATAGGTGTGTGTAACCTGGCTGTATGGTAGCAGAATTTTTCTTACACTGGAAAACTTTTGTGGGTGTTATATACCTATTCGTGACTTGGGCCATTTTGCTTCCCAGCAAAGGGCTTCCTCTTTAAGGTGGCTGGCTGGGCGACATCAGATAAGTGGACCCTTGTTAAAGTTGACAGGTACAGTTTCAGCACTACAAAAATATGTACAACCGTAGGATACACAGTATTTAAAAATGAAAAGACTTTGCCAAGATCGCCTTGGTTTTGAATTGAAGACTATTGCTGAATAGTAGAAGACCCCTCATTTTTTCTATTCCTTTTCTGTCAAAAAACCTAGCTGTCAGGTGAATTAACAGGTTGGAACAAACTTCCCTTAGTAGCTTGTATCCTCATACCAACTTCATAAAGTTGCTATGGAGCACTGCCAGTCTGTCGAGCTGGTTCATGTCTCTGCTAAATGGCTAAATGATTAGTGTTTTATTTTAGGACCCTTTCTGGCTGTAACTTGTTAGTTGCATTTTGTTGGTTGGATTTAATTGTTTCCCCCCCCCCTCCAAATTTTTAATGCTCACCCATTTTATAGCCAAATGGCTTGGTTAGGGAACATAAGGTCAGTTCAGGACTCTTGCAATTAAGCATTGCAGCTGTGAGTTGGTGCTGACCACCACTTTTGTTCGGACAGCCAGGCAATGGTTGTGTTGCACGTGCGCCATGGCGAGAGCACGGCAAAGCCAGACAGCGGATGGTAGCGTGATGCGCACAGCGCTCAAGGATGGCCGTGTGTGCCTCTAGGGCACCCAAGGGGCAAGGAAGCAGGTAGCTGGAACACCGCGGGGTGAGGCGAGGACAGACAGCAGTGGAGTGATTCGCTGACATCCACATGGAAACAGCAACGTGGGTGACGTGCCGGTCACTTGGGACGCAGTCGTTAGGAGTCATACTTAAGCTACGAGAGAGTGAGGATGCTTGTGGCTGAAGTAGAGAAAGGACGAGCATGAGGCCAGAGGAACCTGTAGGGAGTCTACAGCATTTAGCAGCTTCAAGTTAAGTACAAATGATTTTTGTAGTGGTCATTTTCAAGTAGTTGATTCCAGGGATCCAGTATGACGGAAAATTTGGAATTACAATTATGAAACAGGATATGTTTTGAAATGAATGTTTAAAGAAAAAGTTAGAAGCAGCAGTACAGTTGGATATGCAGCAGAAGTAATTGCTAAAGCATGGATCTGCAGTTAATTTCAGATTTGACACGAAGGAAGTCAGAGATTTTGATGTTTATCATTAACGCAGTTGTGTTATGCCCTTAGGAGTTGTGGTTAGAACCTTAAGTGTTAGCCTAGCCGTTAATGTAGACGTTTGGCACAATATTTTTATTTTCTGAGCAACATTTTTCCTCTCACAGATAAGTTGAGCACCAGTCTTAGAATTTTTAAATGTGAAACATTTATTATTTTTAGTCATTTCAACTTGTTTGAAAATTATTTAATAGCAAAAGAAAATGTAAGAAATAGAACTATTATTTTTGTAAAGTATTTAAGCCAAAGTGTCAAAGGCTATTTATTTACTATTTGTAAAACGACCAAGCATTGATGGTCAACAATTATTCTGTTATTTTGTTTTTAATGGAAAAGATTTCAATTCAGTAAAATCTCCTTTTTATTTGAGTGAAGAGATGTGGACAGCTCTTAAAATCGTGGCCTTGAGTGTCCCCTTTTTATCTTGTACCAGAGTGATTAATCAATTATCATTTTATGGTGTTCTACAGACAATTTATTATTATTTGTTTTATTTTTATTGGTGTTTATCTTAGATGTCAATTCAGAAAATTCAGTTTTGATAGGTTAATAAGTATTGGTGTTACTTGCCCAAAATTTTCCACATTACCTGTCCAGAAGTCAAGCGAGCAAGTTGAATGTGCTCTACAGATGTTAAGTTGTGATAGGAGCTTCAGGGCGGCTCGCGTATAACAGTTCTGTGGTGTAGTTACCCTCCGATAGTTGAGAAGTTTGTTGAGTTATTTATGGATGTTATTTTTAGCGTTATAATGATTTGATGTTTATGATGATGATGACATTTTTGATGATTTAGAAGACTTTGCAGATAACCCACGTTCCGCCCCTTTTTGCCCATAATTTTAATTCTAGTTACAATATACATTTATAAATACAGAATATTTGTTTTTAAAGTAAGTTGTATTATAATAGTCATGACATGTTCTTACAAAATTTTATTGCAATCTGTTTGGTGATTTAAAAGTAACTAGGGGGAACATACTACGGAGACACACACATTCACACGATTACCGGGCGAACCTTCATCCCAACACCGAATTTCTCATAACAGTCCGTTATTTTCAAAACTGTATACACAGTATTAAACTGTTAGTTGTTTGTTACGAAGTTCATAACGGTGCCATTCAACATTACATTACTGTATTAAATGCCTGTCAGTATAAAAATGCAACGTGAAAACATTGCATTGTTCTGCACACTAGGTAAATACTGGAAGATTGTGTTTACACAAACATGGATATTTCCTAATCAATTTTCAAATTTTTTCAATGGAAATGCCCATACCTTTACATATGCTTCTTATCCATTTAGAAGAGAAAAACTCACAGTTGGCACTTCTTGGAATGCAATTCAAAATTTTTCTCAAGTGAACTGCCCAAAACAAGCAAGTCACCTGCTTAACCCTGGAGGCTGCATGTTGCTACTGGCAAAGTGAAATGGCTTGGTTTCATTAGTTACCTCTGCGTTGAGGACACCTGTCGCACGTCGTGAGCACGCCAAACTCGGTTAAACTGATGCAACCTAAAAAAAAGGGTTGGAAGGAAAGAGAGAGAAGCGGCAGGCACGAAGGGCGAGGGAATAGCGAGGGCCTTGGCTTCCACCCAACCACCCACCGCAGTCCTCTCTAACTACCACTGCACTCTCAACAAGTCTGTGATGAGACTACCTTTCTCTTGCCTTTGTTACTAGTTGCCATGTTTGTTCCAAAGCCAAGCACAATTTAGTTTTGGCCAGAAACTAATACTTTTCCCTATGGTACTGATTCAATACTACATAATGAACACAGCAAATTTACATATAGCCTGTGAAGAGTAAAATTTCAATCTGGATCAAATCTCAGTTATAATCATAAATGTCAACTCTGTGATTCAACATACTGTAAAATGAAGAAATTAATTTTTTTTTTTATTAAACATAAAAATAAACATTAAATTCCCTATTTCACTCTGCGGAGAACGAAGTAAATTTGTATTAATGAGAACTTCGTATTAAAATGGTTTTTATTACTGACGTTTTCCTGTAGTTTTGGATACAAAATAAATTTGTTTAGAGGAAATATAAAAAATATATCAAGCAATATTTTGGCATTTAGGTAAACTTTCAGTCCAGTCAAAGTTCAATCCAAACTGAAATGTTTCTCCAAAGAGGGTAATATTAACAATAAAAATGTACATTTTACAGTTTAAGGTGGTTGGTTTGAATCATAATCAGGTTCCACTCTTTTACATTTTTTTTTGCAGAGGGGAGTGATACAAAATACACCTTGAAAACCAGTTATATAACTGCAAGCAAAACTGAAAAGAGAGATATCCAAAGAGGTAACCTAATGCTTGCATAAAAACAGCTGTCTTAGGACCAAATCAGAGACACTGTATGCTTTTCTGTGAGTTGGTTGGTGTAGTTACTAGTAAGCCTTTTTATTTGCAATTTCATAAAACAGGCTTGAAAATATTTATTAAGCATTTCAGTGTGCAATTCTTATGACCACCACCACATTTTCTAACCAATACATATGTGACAAAAATTAAGTAATTTTGTTGTTACTGTCAACATTTACGTTTTGCACACGTATGAGATAATGCCATGCACATGCTTTGCCATTACAGCCTGAAACCAATGTTTAAATGCAGGTTGACCTGCACCAGCACTTCAAGCAGATAGCCAGGACTATTGTAGACAAGAACTACTCCAGGTTCCTCATACACTAACAGATACACAAAGCCATACTTGACTCTGGAACATGAACCACAGACAACACTAAGATAACCCACTGACTCTTCTATAACACAATAGCTTAGGGCCATCCTCAACATACGACAGAATACATGGTATGAACTAGTTTTCTTAATACGTACTTGCACAAAATAAACCTCTTGAGCTTCCCTGATCAGATTTTAACAGCTACCTAACCTTTACAACAAACAAGTGAGCCATAAAATGCAACCCAGCTACTTTGTTGCTTAAACAATGCCCACCCTCTTGCAAAGCTTGTGTTATTGATACTGCACTATGCGTCGACTCTACAGAAAAACATTCATGCCAGCAACAAATCAGATGTAGGAAACTTTATGTACCAACTATATGTTAAAAAACACTGGCCGTACCACCAAATCTCTACGGTGCAAACAAATGGCAAAAGCATAGACCATAATAAACCAAAACTAGAGCAAATATTAACTAAGAGTTGAAACCAGTATCAATACATGAAGTTTTACTCAATAAAAAATGTCTCCTATTAAACTAGAAAAGGCTATTTAAGCTAGGAACAAACCCATCAGTTCAAAACCCTATTCAAGGAGATGCTACGCTTCAAATAAATTAACTGCTATTTACTGCTGCTGAATTTTTTCGAAAGAAGCACTTGAGAAGTGTTGTTCACTACAGCTTAATTTCCAATTAAATAAAAACACACTACCTACCATACTGCGAGAACCTATACTAGAAATTATTTCAGTTTGAGAGTATTATTGGTCACAGAAAATATGACATACTCAAATTCAAAAGAAAGGGTAACCAGGGGATTTTCACTTTGATATTATTTATTACAGTGATGTGCATACTAAAAAACGATGGCACATAAACTGCTCGAAGACAAACCTGTCTGCAGCAAGCACTGACTGACGCAGATCTCAAGTGTGTGAAACACAAGTCAGAGGGAGGAGACGTACCCACAAACCTGTCGGTACCTAATACACATTCTCCAAAAAATCATTGCACTTGTAACTCGTCAAGAAATACAGTGCTAAGTATAGTATTATCCCTCCCCCGGAAAAAAAAAAAAAAAAACCCCAAGCACACACGGTGAGATATTCTTTGTTTCTATACTACAAATATGAATTATTTTTCTCTAACAAAACAGTTAAGTCCCAAACCAACAGTTCACCCATACAGAAAGTTAACTCGAGGTCGGCTGTGTAACTTGAAGCTGCGAAGTGAAATTGTGTGCTATTTCGGATGCTAATTCTAACCCTGAAGTATAACTGGAAGGGCTAAAAATAGCACAAGAAAAACAATGAAATATTCGGTTCCAGAAAAGTCACTAAGAGACAATGAGACAGAACATGCCACAAAAATAATACAGTGTTTACTGTTTCAATTTTGCTGTACACACTAATGCTTATTAACCAAATGATTTAACTAGAGGCTTTAGGTAAATGATAAAAATGCAGCATAACTGGTTGTGTGGATATTGTTGATCTTTTGAGAAAAAATTAAAGCTAGAATCACAATAATATTAAATAGCCAGAACCACTTGTCAAGAAGGTAGTCACCATAAACAAGTTACAATAACTGATATAACAGTAAAGTAAGTATTCATGACATAGGTAACAGTTAAAAACTAGACACAACTTTCCATTTTCAACATCCCATGATTCAAATAAGAAATTCAAAAACTTTATGCCATTTGAGCAATGGCTGCTATGTACTTAAACAAAAATATTGGCTTGTCAATTTTGTGTGATCAACATTACCTCAGCAACCTAAGGCAAAAATGTTTTTCACAACAGTAGTAACTTTCATTTATACTGTATATGAAAGCCTGAGAGACAAAAAAATTCTGAAAATGTTGCTTAAATATATCCAACATGTTTATATAATCCTAAATGTTTTTAAGAGCCAAATAATGAGCAGTAGTACATCACAAAGTTGTCGAAAATGCAGTGCATCATCCACCAAGCATAACTAACTACTAAATACAAGTTGTCGGACATGCATAATACACATTCATGCCAAAAAAATACATTCCATTAAATTCCATGCCACTTTAAACTTTAAAGTACTCAAATCTACAATGAGACCCCATGTTAAACATAAATTTTAATACTGTGCACCCTCAAGGACACCCATTTCTCAATAGCTTTCAGAATTGTTACCTTAAAATGTGCGCATACATTCACCAAACATGTAAGGCCACACCAATCTATGATCTGAAGTATAAGCACACAAGTACTGTAAATGCAAGTGCAATTATGTGAACAATTCACACTGAAGCGTGCCCAATTAGACTGACTTGGCACGTTGGTCGAGGATTTTGTCTGCTAGACCAAAAGCGGGGTGGTTTAGTTTAGATAGACGAGAGGCGAGGGGTGTTGGTTACCACTTCCTTACTCCTGCTTCTTGGACGTTGTGGCCATGGTGGGTTTCACCCAGACGTGGTAAGCTTGGCCCACACCGAAGAGGCGATTCCACTGGTAGGTTTTGTTGATCCAGAAGTTGACGATATCCCAGCAGAATCTCACTTCAGTACCAGTCAACAACCCCTTTACCACAGGGTGACACGAGGGGTGAATATGTAGACAAGGAGATATTAATACAGTGACCGGAGCAGTTAACACTGACTAGTGTGAGTTGGGAAGCACGGTCTCGACCCTCCTGCCTTTCCGGTGTAGGTTGAGGGGTGGCAAGGAACGCTGCATTTTGTTCCCTACACTTTTGGCCGTGCCTCTGGCCGTAAGGCATTGGGTCTCTGCTCACACCTTACTGGGTACTGCGAACAAACTAAACACAATTTACAGTGTTAGTCCGGTTTTGGCTTGCTGACCAGGCTCTGTGAAGTCTCCACTGATTCCCCATGCTATGCAGGCTGATCAGAGACGGGGAGCTGTTTGGGTAACCAATGCTGCCACTGGATGTGCGTTCACACAGGAACAGACGGCAGGTCTCAAGCTACGAAGTATCCTAGCACTAACAATGCTCTTGGATAAAACAATAACTTGAGACTGTCGCTCCTCCCTGGGTGAAGGTGTTACTAGTGGTGGTGGCTCTTCTGTTCCTCTCCGCCAGCACTAGACAGTGCTCTGACAGTTGGAAAGCAAACAGATGGCCGCCTAATGGGTTTAAGAGAAAATATGAAAATATGACGGGCTCCCCGTAGTTGAAGCCAATTCGCTTATTATACAATACCCGGTTCTTGTCAAGGGTGTACGTAGCAACCTGTATCTAGCAGGCAAACAGACACACTGTAAGAAATAAAAGCTGAAAGGTAGGAAACAAAAGTTTGTTTATTGAAGTTTCAATTTTCCACCTCATCACAAAAACTGATATTCAAAATTACAGCAGGGACATATTGGATGTTTGCAGCGAATGCCTGAGCAAGATTGAAAATATTTTGGTGGAGAATTACCATTAAACCTAAAAAAGAGAGCAAGAGTAAAAGTTGTTATTCAGTACAATGTCGGTCATTGCCAGCGAATTACACCAGGTGATTCGAGTTTGTTTACGCAAAGTATTTGCTTGCCAAGAGATCCCAAATTTCACGCGACCTTATAAATTAAGAAATTTTCAAGCCCATTCGTTGTCTCGATGTACTCAGGGAGAGTGATGGAGCACCTGTAGCCATCAGTACTGAAGTCGACAATACTGCTGAGCTTATCAAGAAGCGAAAATATGAAGTCATATCGGGATGATGCAGATTTTCCACACAAGGAAAAAGTACGGAAGAGAGCCTTCAAACCCAATGCTCTGGTTCGCCAGTACCTACAATCGTAAACATCTCATAATAATAATAATAATAAGACATTCGGTGTATACAGACGTGATGATAAATGGTTCCTCGGTGCTGATGAAAAGTTTCTACCAGGTGGGGTCATTTGAGTTGACGGTTAGAAAACAAGTGGGACCCCCGGGCTATATGAAATTCTATATCGCAAGGAGCCAAAGGAGTTTACAGAACCCAATCTGCTGGAATACAAAACTTTGCTTGAACTCACACACTTACTTTACCAAGATAAAGACCCCAAGAAACGTGTTTATAAGGACGAAGATCATGAAAAAAATCTACATTCTCATAGAACTCTTCAGTGGCCTAGCACTAATAAGCGGCTAAGGTGTGATGCGTGTTAGTTTAGTGTAGGGTTAGTGTGGTACTCTTAGTACTCTCTGGTGGTCAGGGTTTTCGCACTCGGTTGCCGTTGCAGCCTACCAGGCAAGTGGTTAGCATGCTGACTACCCTCTTTGACTTTGCTGAGCGGAGGAGAGTCCAACTCCAAGGTTATTCAAAGTATCAGGCTATCCCTTCCGGGCAGCCTTGTCCTCCTGACCACAAGAGTTGTCACTAAACGAGATGCCAGCTCTGTCTCAATGAAATTAATGCTCAATCGGTGGCACAATTTATGAAAGCGTGTGGTGAGGGGCAATTTGGCAAGGCCCGACCGGGCTGATCCGCACCGGCCTTGTTGGCTGTCGAGCGGGGGCAAAATTGGCCGGGGATTCTGCACCAGATGCTCTGGGAATCGGCTTAACAGGGATTCGAACTCTTATTACTTTCCCCGAAGACAATTTCACCGAACAAAAACGTGGAAGTGGTTTTCAGGTGTAGAACCCGAACTACCTTGCAGAATGACAACTTAACCCTAACCCAACTGGCACGTTCCGAAGACTTGGGTGAGGGCTGTTCTGGGTGCTTGGTATTCAAACTGGTGGGTTGTGAAATGGTGAGATTCAAAGGGGTTTCCTTAGGTTCAAGTTCCTTGTCCGGAGGACACCACCCTAGCCACCGCTTTAACGGGGTCTCACAATCAGGGGGTAAAATTATGCTATAGTCCAGAGGTTAGTAGTCCGGTTCTCGTGGGGTTAGTACACAGGGGTTTGAATCCTCAATTAGTAGATTTAGTTGGGTCTGTGTAATGGCGGCACATCTCTCATGTCGCCTCTGACGGCTTCCTAACCCACCATGTTGCCTGCGCATTGATACAAATCACAAGATAAATAAAGAAAAGGACTCGCTATGAGGTTGGTAGATGAGCAGTCCGGAGCGGGGCGAAATTTACAGTCACTCCCGCACACCTACTGTAAGATAGGCAACCCACGTAACGAGACAGTGCTTGTCGGCGGCGGGTATACCAAATTCTCAGCGAGGGGTCCTTTGTCAGGCCTCTCCTCCCTAAGATATTCAGCTCACTACACAGCCGAGAAAGAGACGAGCAATGTTAGGTTAGAATTATTACGCAATTAACCTGGGTTATTATAATTCACAACACTGGTTTTAAATAAGACATAATGTTTATTATGACGTAAAAGAAGAATTTGAGGAAAATTCCGGCTAATGGGTACAAGCTAAGAGCTAATAGAGTCACTAGTAACGTAGTAAATGCTGGAATTAGAATACGTTCGAAAATCACAAAATATTATTCAACAGGTGAAGGCAAGCCTGAGAGAAAATTAATAAACAAATTAATCAAAATAATTAAACGATAATTCAAACTGAAACTAATGCTATTTACAGCGTGAATATATACGGGGCGCTAACCAGGGAGAATGGTATAACGCAACGACCTGTTACCACTGGAGTCAAGGAAGTTGACGGAAGTCAGGGTATATGGTAGAGATGTAGAGATTATCATGGACGAGGAGAGCTGTCCCTGGTCCGGTCAGCTAGGCTGGAGTAGCGCTGCTGCGTCTGACACGAAGGTTCAAGCCTTGGCACAGGCTGCTGAGGTGCAGAGATCGAGCCCTGGTACAGGCTGCTGACGAGGAGAGTTTGAGTCCTTGTGTGGGCTGCTGAGGTAGAGTCTTCCGCAGACTAGGAGACAGCTCGCGATCCTTACAGCTGGTGAGGCCTGCGTCTCTGCTGGACCTAATTCCTGGGGTCTTATTTATATAAAAATTGCCCTGAATCATCAGTTTTCCAGGAGCGGGGGAGAAGGGGGGTAGCATAGCCTTTCCACACAGGGACTGGTTTATCTGCTGCAGGAGCACCGATCAATTTCTTATCGCCCCTGGTGGAGGTGTTGACATTTTCATGCGCCTTGGTCTGAGGCTGGCGAGCCGTGGCATCACAAGGCCATGAGGGTGCTGCTATCTTGAAGGTTGTTTGGAACTTCTTGGCCAGGCAGGGTAGCTCCTTCTTGAGTGTGTGTGGGGAAAACATAATTTCAGACGTGAATCTCAATTACGTAGGTGACTAACTAATGCATGAAGTCTTTTAATTTTTACTATTAGCAAGTCTCAGCGGCCAATGAATTTGATTTTGCCCCACATTTGGCGTGCTCACGTGGCATGCGTCAGGTCTGAAAAAGATAAACAATGACAAGAACACTGACTACGTATTCTGGGACGATCCGAACCAACTGGTGGATAGCCTGCAGCTACTGCTCACTTTGCAAAGTGTTGGATATTACTCCCACACCAAGACATTGTTTCAAACATAGAAGACCTGATGGAGGGAGACTACATACGATGAGTCAATCGGGTATCACCAATGAACTGCATGCAGACGCCATACGTTAGGATGAACAACCTGCTTCAAGCCAACCCCATCAAGATGATACCGTATGTTCAGGTCAACAAGGGCTACAAATACATGTTGACAGTCATCGATACATATAGCAAATTTGCCTGGGCCAGACCTGTCAAGTCAAAGAATGTACGTGATGTCACAGATGCCATGGTTAACGTATTGCACGAAGGACGCTTCCTGACTAATCTACAAACCGACCAGGGCAAGTTATTCTAAAATGCAAAGTTCAAGGCCCTGATGAAGAAACATAACATAAATCATTATTCCATGTATAGCAATATCACAGCTTCTATCACCTAGAGGTTCAACAGGACTCTGAATGCGAAAATTTGGAGACATTTTGCTTCTAATGGTAGCTACAAGTGGCTGACACTACAGCTGAAACTCGTTCGCGAGTACAATTCTACAGTTAATTCTACCACTAGCATGGAGCTTGAAGACGTGAAGGATGACTCCCTGGTTCAAAAATTTTATGCTATTCCGAAGATGAGGGACCCAAGTAAGTCTAAAGCTAAGGTTGGCGATCTTATGCACATCTCCAAACAGAAAGGCATCTTCGAGAAAGGATTCACGGTGAATTGGAGCCCTGAACTCTTTTGTATGCAACGTATACACACCTATTGCTATGAGGACATACTTTCTAGATGATCAGAATAATGTTCCCATCCATTGTGGATTCTACGTAGAGGAGATCCAGACCCACAAAGTTTCCAGATGTGCATTTGGTCAAGAAGGTGCTGCAACGAATAAACGGATCAGCGTACGTCAAGTGGTGGGGTTTCCCTGCCTGCTTCTTCAATTTCTGGGTTGCTGAGGTGAACATTGAGCAGTGATCACCGAAGAAGGTTAATAAAAATTATTGTTCTTTGCTGATGATATATATTTTCATTTTATTATATGTAGATTAAATTTTGTGTAAAAAATATGCAACATTTTATTTATTTTTTGAACCCTCTGTGCTTTACATAAAAACTATTTTAATAAAACTACTTGTATTTAAGAATAAAATAAACAATAAATTAACTGACAGTTTACGTACTTTGCAGGAATGTTCAATGTCATCATTCGGTACAACACACCACCTATGTGTTGAAAATATAATCTAATTTGGAGGGTGCCATTATCACTACCTAAACTTAAAAAAAAACATGACTGCAACCTGGTGTGATATCGATAATTAATACACTAGCTCCATCTAGGTAATGTATAAACAAATGTCAAACAAAAAAAACAAGATGGCGGATGGTGGCTGTGACACCTACCAAGATGGCAGACTGCGCTGACCAACATGGCCGCTGACTGCACTTAGCAAGATGGCGGACTGCACCAACAACATGGCTGCCAGTCGAACACAGGTGAGAGTTTACCAAGATGGCGTCGAAAGTGAGAGCCTACCAACATAGCTGTCGGTCGCACCCTCCAAGATGGCGGACTGCATATGGGTGAGGGGAAGTCGAACGAATATGAATAATTTAAACTGGTAGTGAACCTCTGAAAATGAATTCTTTTTTAACAAATTTTTTAATACTTTTTAATAATTTAATAATAAATTTTTAGGGAAAAAGGGACATTTTAAAGGAAAAAGGAAAATTTTTAAGGGGAAATAGGAAAATTGTTAGGAAGAAATGGCTGCAGGCAGGACCATCATTTAAAAATAATTACATTTTTTTGGGGGTTAAGTTCAATGGTCAAAGGTCAAAGCAACGTAGATACAAAACCTATGTGTTGAAAATATAATCTAATTTTCTTTTAGTTAAAATTAAGTTTGCACCATTAACGTAAATGAGTACCTTTGTAGATTGGTATAACGTCCGCCCCTTATACCTTCCTCCCCTTCTTATTGTCACAGTTTACCAAGAAAAACGTTTGGGACTTGTTTCTAGTAGTGATGGGCGAGTTTGATTTTTACAGCTTCGAGTCAAGTCAATTCAAGCTGTATGAAACTTAAATGAGTCAAGTGAAGCTCAGTTATAAAATTTTTGAGTTAAAATTGAGTTTGCATTATAAATGAAAATGTGTCCCTACGTACACTGGTGCCTACTCCTTGTGTAGTCTGTCTGTAGTTCCTTGACACTTTAAAAAACACTTAAAAATAACTTCATGTATGATGTTCTTGGTTATTTCTAGGGATGGGCCGATATCACATTTTGCAGTTACCAACTATACCGATTCTCGACTGCTGATGCCGCCGATTACACTGATGCTGATACCAGTTTTGATGAGCACATTCATAATGCCCAATTCCCAAAATTTAGAAATACTTTTTATAACTTAAATTTAAGTAGACATAGGCCTATTCAGTTTTATGAACACTAAACACTTTGTATTAGGTGTCTACAGCATGGAAATGATATACAACACTAATTTTATTAATAAAATGAAAAGATAGACAATTTAACTGGGCATAAAATAACTTTACAGTAAAGAAAAAAAACTGTTACATGACAATACAGCATTTATTACAAACTTAGTTCATTAAAGACTTGGATTTGAGATCTGTGAAATATGATACACACAATTCTCATTTTTGAAATAATTTAATTCTCTTTTACTATCCTTCCCTCAATGGTTTATTTTTCTCTGTCCCTTAGGGAATAATGCATTTTGCAAATAATTACAACTTAGCCCTAATGTTACACAAGTAGTGGAAAACGGATATATTGTGCAACATAGGTCTAAAAACCAAATAACAAAGAAAAAAATAAAAGCTGCTAGGTTCATTTATGCTAATTGAGGTTAGGTTCAATGCAGCTTGTTTATTCACAAGGGCTAACACTGAAAAGCAAAATATTTACAGCCGCTGAAAAATTCATGGAATTTTATGCTAAACTCAGCTTGAACATACTTTTCTAGCCAGTTTCTCGTGCGTGGATTGTCTGCTTTTTCCAGGGGAATGCTGGATGCTACCATCATTACCACAAAATCACACATGGATTTTTGCTTGCTTTTTTTGTAAATAGGTTACATTTTGAAGCAATTCACAAATAGAAATTTGTTTCATAGACTATGAATATTGACGATCTTTGTTTTGTGTGTTTCATTAGACACGTGTTTTGTGCACATGTTTTTGCGCATCCAGTTCACGTGCACGTTGAAAAACTTATACTTCATGTTTTCTGTCAAAAATGTAAAATCCATCACTTTTGTACTCCCTTACATCACAATTTTTAATTGACAAAAACTTTAGCATTTTGTGGGATTTGGACAACGCACGATTAAATTTAAAAAAAACATAACCAGATTCAAGAATCTGAAGTCAGCCCAAATCAAAACAATAAACATGATGAATTTCAGTTGGGATTTGGAATGCAATGCCCGAAGACTACACGAGAAATATTTTGTTCTTGTCAGAAAAAAACATACAAATTGCTTGTGCTGCTGCTCTTTCGGTTCACGATCGACCCAAATAATTATCTATATATGTTGTACAAACACTTATCTGTCGAATTTACTGCCCTCTTTTGGATCTTTGAGAAACTATCATGCACCGTTGATTAAGGTTACTATCGATTTCAACAACATTGATATTGAGGCGATGTCTCGAATGTGATGTAAACAAATGAGAAGAGAAGTTTTTTTTTGGGTAAAACTTTGTGTTTTGAAAACAAATAGTGACATTTCACGTAAAGCTGTTAAAAATGGAAAATTTAGTTGTTTTCCGCGCTTCACAATTTTTTGGGGACCCTAAGTCACTTTGATTTGTATTCGCATAGTGTCTAAAAACGAATGATGCACATAATCTTTGGCGAATGTACAAACACAAAATACGGTAAAATGTAAACAAAAGGTGCAAATCATCAGAAAACGATTGTTCCAAATACGTTCTGGGTTTTGGACAGGACATCTGATTGATGGATGCAGTAAATTAATACTTTACGGGATGTAGCATGCCGGTGTATTTAACATTGTGTTAAATAAATTAGTGCTACTAATCGGTGAATAATAATCGGCAAATAATGTTCCGATGGCGCCGATGCCGATGGTAGTGGTATCGGCCGGTTAATCGGTATCGGCATCAGCCCATCCCTAGTTATTTCCTAAATATGTCATATCACCAGCATTTTATACTTGTGTGTAAAAAAACACACATGCGCATGCGCGCACATACACCTTATTATAGGTATAAATTAACGCAAGACATCTTTCATAAATATTAATAAACAACTGCTACTCATCAGTGCAACTACATCCCTGGCAGTTGTCTACAGAGTTGACTTACCGTCGCTGCTGACAAGATTGTACCAGGTTGGGACAGACGTCCCAATAATAAAATATAATTTCGCTGGATGAGCAACTGGGACCATCCAAGAGTATAGCCCGATGCCACCACAAGTAAGATGCCTAGATCCTACCAATCTTCACGACGCTACACGCACCAAGAATCTAGGTGCTGGGCTTGCACCTGCTAACACATCTCCAGATGCCCTATGCCACTAAAGGAAGGGATGGCCGAGGAGTATAAAACAAGAAGTGCCCCGGCCTCCAGAGAGTTAGTTCTGCTTTATTTCTCTATCAGTCTTGCGACTACTCTCCTGGACTTTCATTGCACAAGCAAACTGGTGCAGAGGCCCGCACCTCTCCAGTTGACTTCACCACTTCCTCGTGGGGCATACAACTAGATCTTAAGCAGGGCTTTCAGAAGTACTCATTTTACCGTTAACTGCCAATAACACATTTTTATACATTTGGTTTCTAAAATCTTAATTACACGAGAAAAATAATGGCAAGTGTAGCATATTAATGAATATTTCTGCTGAAAGGGTGACAAGCCCCGAGATAAATTGGCTTTTCACGTTTAAATACCGTTGTATGGTTGCATGTATTTGTATCATGCTGAGACTGTAGCTGCTAACACTGTCAATTTACAGTTGTGTTATCGGTCACCCTGCATGGCGGCATCACACCGGCTAAAAGAGGAAATGGCGAGTCATGCATTATCAGGTTTAATCACAGCCGAACATCGCAAAGAACAACCAAATGTCAATGCATGTAGCCAAACTGTTATCATACAGATGCAACTTTAGGGGGTTTAACACAGTAACATTATTGTATTGATTCACAAAACATGTTAAGTGACTGTTAGGTGCAAATACTTGTTTATAATCTATCAAACATCATGACTCAACTTGCACATTCCGTAGTTCGATGCCTGCTATAAAAAACATTACTTGAATGACAAGTCAATCTTAGTTAGCTTGACTGTACTCTATTTTTCGGGTCTCGACCCATCACTAGGGGCATGCAAAATTCGCATTTGCGATAAAACAAATTTTTATGCAAATTTTAATGTTTTAAAATGAATACACTCAATTTTAAACGTTTCATGATAATACTACAAAAAAATAGGGAAAAACACTTTTCAGCTGCAAATAGTGTTGTATCAGTTTGAGAACCAGTTTTCCTTCCACAGATTCTCAAGCGTAAGATAATATTAATTAATTAAGGGAATAAAGAAACTGAGAAATTAGGTTATAACCTCGCTTAACTGCTAGGAAATCACCCTACTGAGGAATATCCCATTGTATTTTGCTGAGCATAAAAGATACAGGCTTTCGTTATATTTCAAAACATTTGCTCTCTATCAACACAGGAACACTATATAAGTAGTCTTAAGTTAACAACAAAATCACTTGTTTAACCTCGGATTACGTTCGCAACATAAACATAAAAATCCATAGAGATCATACAGCGCTGCTGTTAGTAACTTAAAATTTTTTCCATGGTTTCGAGTATTGATAGTAGCGCTGCGAAAGATCACTGGTGGTCATATTGCAACATTGTGTGCCTGCGACGAACAACAAATAAATCTTTTGGATGTTCCTACAATTGTAGACATATTTTGTTAATGCCTCTTTAAATTTTGTATTGCTACCTGTTCCGGTTTGGGTTAATATCGTGTCTGGGGTGTGGGTGAAGTTAGTTTTATTTGAATATTTAGACACTTTGTATGACATTTTCTTTTTAAAATGCTGAAACCCACCATAAATGCAAAGCAACGTGTTGCAGAATTTTTAAAACATGGCTTGAATGCAAGTGACGATAAAACTATATTTTGCATATTTTGCAACGCATCAGTGACTTGGGACCATAGAGCTTGTGCGTAAAGCACATTGAAAGTGAAAAAACAATCAGCTGAAAATTTAAAGTTCAAGTTTATAGTCTTTATGTCGCAATTAACAAAGTGTTACTGTTATTTTCATGTGGTTTAGTTTGTATTTGCATAGTTAACTGTTAACCAAAAATAACACCACTTTCATAAAAAAATAACATTGATTTTTAAGAACAACAACCTCGAATTCTGTATACAAATAACACCCAAAGTGCATGCCCCTAACCATCACTAAAAGAAAGTATTTGGTTGGTGCCCAGAAGATAAGAGGTACATGCATGCCAGTACTCACCACTGCTGTCGGATGCAACACTCAGCTTGTGCAAATCAACGACAGGCTTCTTGCGGGGCAGGCGGGATGTAGGGCTGAAGCCATCCAGTGAGCAGCTCTCGTCCTCTGGCAATTCCCCTCCTTCCTCACCCACAGACTCCAGTTTGCCTGGACACGACAACCGGTTTGCTGCACCCAGACATGTATCCCAACCTTCATTAGCCTCCCTGGCAAGGTGATACCAACGTGATGAACGTCCGCACCATTTAAAAATAAGCAGGAGTATTGCCACGTATTGTAATTTATAGCAGCTAAAACCTCAACAAAAACTGCTTAAAATGGAAAACAGTTGGTAAAATGGAATAAATTTGACAACAAATGCTATGTACCACACGAGATCACACAAATTTTACTACTTCTCTAAATAATAGCACTATGTAAACCCTAGCAACACCTAGGCGATGGTGAAGCATAAGTCGCTGCTTGCACAGTGTTTTCCTGGTGTCTACGTTGCTACACTTGGCCACTTCTATGATTGAGTGATGTGCTTTGGGTGGTGTGCTTGTGAGCGACGGGTAAGTGATTACCCTAGTCGGGGTATAAGTGGGTGTAACGTTTAGGGGCGTGACTACCCTAGTAACGGCTGGCTGGACGAAGGTAAGCATCTTCTTCGGCGGTGTTGGCAGCAGTGGAGATACTGCACTAAGTATGTGCCAGATGAGGTACAGGTGGGTGCTCAACGAGCTGGATGCAGACCCTCTCTGGTGTGCAGCCTCCTCTTTCTTCCAGGTGTAAATTTGATTGTAAACCAAACCGCTACTTTTCAGTACCCCAGCCTGAGCTAGCCCCAAATAGGTAGTCTTGCCCCGCCCAGCCCTACGGTGAGGCATAAGGGGGGTTGTGGTAGACCTGATAGGTAGATAGCGGGTGACCAGTAAGCGGTAAAAACAGCTTGATGGAGAATAGGGTGTTGAGGTTAGGCAAGGTTGGAAGCCTGTTCTACTGGTCCTCAGCTCAGTGGCTTGGTGAGCGGAATGTCACTAGTGAGCCCAAGTACAAAACTGGAGGTTACAGAAGCAGGGCTAGGGGCTTCCACTCCTGGGGTTCCCTGGCGAGTGAAACGTCGCTAGCAGGAGCCAGTGTCACGAAGAGTGGGGGTTCCGTTGGGGTTGGCCTATTATATCCAAACATGTAACCTGGCAAGCAAAACGTCACTAGCAGACACTGGTACTTGCCGGTGGGGCAATAGTCCAAGAGACAACTGCTCTATAGTGAGGCCTAGGAAGGCGTGTTTCCTAAGCTGCACTTTGAGACAGTTACCAACAGGAGAAAAAAGGATTGAGGTTTGGCCCGTGGCTAACCCTAGAAGAGTTTTACTCGAACTGGAGACGAAAATAGGGAATGGAGGGAGCAAAATGTGGGAGATACACAGTGTTGGAAGAGACAATTCAACCAAGTTAAATTTATGCCGGTTTCATTGATTGCTCAATAAAACACACATAGACCAGCCCGTACCCTGACTGAGGCACGAAGGGTCAACCTAAGTTGCCAACTGGTTAATTACCTAGTCTCGTAAGACGCTGCAGTGCGGAAGAGAGAGAGAGGGGGGGGGGGGACGAGGACGACCCCAAGTCAGTGATACTCGTACTCATGAAAGCTGTAGGTGAGCTACAAGGTAGCTGGAAGTACGGCGGCTTTGGCATGCTGGTGGGCAGTGAGGCAGTGTTGTGCAGAGTAGAACTCCAGACTGGACTGCGAAAGGCAGTAACGACAAAGACGGTAGATGCTCAGGCAGCGTGACATTATGCGAAGGTGAGACATGATGTCTGGTGGCTATCAGGTAGAGTAACTGCATGCTACTGAACTGGCGTGAGGCAGCCTCGAACCAAGGACTGCAGGTCCTTTTATACTATGTTCACAGGATCAGCACGGGGTTTTCGGGGTATTGGGGTGGTGGGGGGGGGAAGAGAAAGAGGGGGAGAGGGAGGGGGAGAGGGATAGAAGGAGGGGGGAAGAGAAAGAGGGGGAGAGGGAGGGGGAGAGGGATAGAAGGAGGGAGAAAGAGAGAGGGGGGAAGTAAAATAGAGCTGTAACTACTTCTCCTCACACGCCAGGCGCTGCGACGTGATGCGAAACTGGTTGCAGCACAGCAGGCAGCAACAGCTGGGCAAGCCATCCCAGGCTTGAAGGCATTCTCTGGTAGGCATGGCATAACGACTCTTCTTAGGAGGGGGCCGCGGCTGTGATGAGGCTGGATGAAAGAATGACGTCGCTCGTGGCACGTCAACTTGTGTTTTCAAAGAATAGTAGAGGTTCTTGCAGAGCCTTCAAAAATGAGTACCAAGTGGTGGCCTAAGTGCCTTGTTCACGCTGGTTGTAGTGTTTACTGAATTCACTCTCACCCCGATACTCTGTTTCGAACCTCATTACTGGTCCATGGTATTCAGCTTGGAAACCTAGCTTCCTCGTCCATCAGACGTTAGAAGGCAGAGGTCAAAGTTACATGTATGTCAACTCTGATGACAGAATAAAAATTGTTATCTGCCAGTATCTCTTTGTGATCCATTCAATTCTCTTTCATTTCAAGTCTTTCCTACCTGCTTTGCCTTCTGTGTGAGCATCCACCTGAATATTTGAGGTGCATGTATGACGATTGCGTTAGAGAATCGAACCATGTCCCCACTGAAGGACGCTACCACCTCTTGTCAATGTTTGGTGTCTAGTGCTGGCTGGTCACATCACCCTCTAGTGCAACCATGACAAGGGGAGAGAGAACATTTCTCCGAGGCTTCAGAGACTCGAGGAGAACAGACCAGAACCTTACCTCCCCCAGGCTATGTTACTGAACTTTCACCTACGATCATGCCTGTACCTACAGGACACCCACTACATCCTTTAACACAGTAATTCTTTACAATTAAAATTAATTTATTTTCATCATCTAAGTAACATATCTCTGCTTGTGAATAGCTGTGTACCCTCAGTTATTCCAACACATTATCTCTGGGCAGGTCAGAAAAAACTAACAAAATACATACTGCCCAAACTAAACGCTCTGATGAGCCCAGGCCTGACACACCCAGGGTCCACATACATACGTGAGAGGTGGCAGCAATCTTAAGGCACGCTATGTTTACCCCCACCTCAGCATGGAACTTGGTGTCGTCTACATCTAACTCAAACACATGGTATGCAGTGCCTAGGTGCTCTTCGCCCTTACCGCAGATGCCACCCAAACATTCACGCTTGTAGTGAAGCAACTACACTTGGGTGTTTCATGCTCAGCAGCCATAGACTACATCTCCACACGCGCGCGCGCGCGCGCACGCACGCGCACGCACGCACGCGCACACACGCACCCCACACACACACACACACACACACACACACACACACACACACACACACACACACACACACACACACACACACACACACACACACACACACACACACACACACACACACACACACACACACACACACACACACACACACACACACACACACACACACACACACACACACACACACACACACACACACACACACACACACACACACACACACACACACACACACACACACACACACACACACACACACACACACACACACACACACACACACACACACACACACACACACACACACACACACACACACACACACACACACACACACACACCACCTAAATGGCACTTTACCCTACACCACCTATCAGCCCATATGACATCGTTAAGGAAACTCATTTTTCCTAGTGTCTAGAGCAGGGCTGTCACCAGCCCTGAAAATGAAATCTTGGTTACTGTATATAAAAATCCTGTAAAAACCATGGAATTAAACAAACTGCAAATTACAGGAAAAAAGTGTATATGAAAGATGTTTACATATTTAATGTAGTTGTTTTGATTTGGAATATACAAATCACGGCAATTCTTTATTCTATTCACACATATACTTTAGTTTATACAAGGAATGTATCTGCAATAATTTTTGTTTCCTCATTTTGATAACAATGCCAAACGCAAAACACAAGTCACAAAATTCGGATTACATGCGTAAAAATGGCAATTCACAGCAAAGGTTTTTTTCAATAATGACCTTGGCATTTGCATGTGATCATACAGCCAGAAAATAAATATGTAGTTAACTGTATACCCGTGCCAGTGAAAAATGAAGCAAAATATTTTGGACATACACAATTGAAGCAATGGTGTATGTCCAAACAAAATATTTTGCTTAATTATTCACCTCTGTTGTAAGAATCTTTTAAACAAATGCATCAGTAAAACACTGACACACATCGCTGTGGACGCTAGTGTCGCATGTATGCAGAAAAAAAAGTGTTTGGATATTATTTTAAAGATTTAAAAATCGTTTAAATGGATATAATCCGTTAAAATGGCAAGCCTGCTCTAGAGGGATCCTCGTGCCAGTACACCATCAACCTATTACCATTGGTGCCAACTTGCTTCTAAAAACATTGACTTCAATGTTTTAATATGTGAAAATAAGATTACCCTAAATTTATTGGAAATAAAAATTGAACGAAAACATAGTCGTATATTCAGGTAAATATGGTATTTCTAGTGCATCTGCAATAATCATTACACTATGTGCTTGACTGTTTTATTTTATAACATGAGTTTTTTTTTTTTACAAAGTTTAAATCAGTGTCTGTACATGCAAAACACAATACAAACTTTGTAATTTTTATTTTGAACCATAGTTGACAATAAATTTAACAATGCAGCACATAAAAGTAGTGAGAACTGATCAGACATGCAGTACTCACGTTTCTTGACAGTGTGTTCCAGTGGAGGCCCGGACAAATTTCTCTTGCGCACACCACGAGCTGCTTTGGACATTGTGTGTGTGATAGATGCCCGAGGAGGAGATGTGTAGGGCTTGTGGCTGTCTGATGTGCTTGTGTCCGCATCTGGTTCATCCTTGATGCTAGCACCAGAAAACACCACTCTGTAGAATCCTTTGCCCCCGTAACATGTACGTTCATGATATGTTGTGGTCACTAGTCCACTACACTTTATGTCTTTACCGACACCAATCTCAGTACAGGTTAGTAAAAATTTGCCTTTTTAAAATACAGGCAGACCAGTTCTTTAATACAAAATTTTTCCTGAAAAAAGTGAGTGAATATTGAGTGCTTCCGTTCACGGGGGGGGGGGTTAGTTTCAGTAGAAAGACAATATATTTAATCAATAAACATGTTATTTTTAACAAGTATTTTATTAAAATTTATGAATAAATATATATATATGTACAATACTTTTTTTACCTGAAATAATGAATTTCACCACTTGTGTGTGCGTATGTATGTATATGTGTATGTGTGTGTGTGTGTGTGTTTATATATATATATATATATATATTTTTTTTTTGTGTGTGTGTGTGTGTGTGTAAGTAATATGTGAATAAATAAGGTAATTAAATATGCATCCTACTTTTGTGTAAAATTATTGTGCAAATGTAACATTTTATTTTGTAGGTTGTAAAAATTTAAAAGTTTTACAGAAATTTGTATATTATATTAACAGAAGTTTCACTCATTTTTATTGTGCTAATATGACAGCCATATCTAAACATTCAGAACATATGATCCGTGAAGACTGGACAACATGGCAGGCAATGCTAGATAGCAACTAACAGTGATATATCAATATATTGGCAGGTTGCTAGATGTATAAAAGACCAAGTTGGTTGTGTGAAAGTTGATTTAGAGGTGATAATGTCATGTATGAAACTGCGAGATATACAAATCTCGATGTATGAAGTCGAGGCCCACCTGTATGGTGGGGATGGGCCAGGAGTGTTCACTAGTTCTGATACACTCTCACCTCTAGTTAGGTAGCTGAGGTAAGCTTAGTTTTAAGCGGGGTGAATGCCTGCACGAATGTTCCAAAGTCGTGATTCTTTCGTCCAGAAGACCAAGTTGTCCCAACCTAGGCGAACTTCCACTCTGGTTAAGAAGCCGTAGACAATACACGGTGGAAACTCAATATTACCGGTGCATGCGCGACTGCTTGATGCCTGACATTCTGCCTGTCTATCCTGCATAGAATAGGGTGATACTATCCTCGGCCAGGCAGCAGGGTGAGCCAGGTGTTGCTATCTACGTCTCCTACCCCTCCTTTTCTAATGAGGCATAGGGTAACAGTTCTATAAATCACACAGTGCACTGAAACGGAAATACTAACAGTGTACCCCAATTGTGACTTGTCGGCCAGCTCGATAAGTCGCCACAGATCCCCCACCGTAGGCGGACTGATCAGGGACGTTGAGCCGGAGTCTCGCCAAGCCTCTACTGGTTGTGCGTCCACCCAGAATACCTGGCAGCACTGCAGGTCACCGTCACCGTGCACTAATAGTGCGAGTGGTGCGAAGCAACCCGAGTGCGTGTGTCGTGTCTCCTGGTGTGAAGGTGTTACTAGTGGTTGGGGCGTTACTGTTTCTTCCCCACGAGCACTAATAGTGCTGTGTGTTTGATGAAAAGAAATAGGTAGCCGCCTAAAATGTATGTCTTAGTTCCGTTTAATAACTTCCCCGGATTCAGTTGTCAGTGCCCAGCATAATCTTCCTCCAACTGTGAATACAGATATGTACCCGGAAATAAAAGTGGCAAAGTAGAAAGCAACATGTGTTTATTGAAAGTTCAATATACAAGTGACGTGTGTTGCCTTCTACCAAGTTGAGGATAGCTGAAGGTAACTGCGTGGTTCCAGGTGTAGGTGATCTGGTTCTAAGAGGGGAAAAACTGGTTCCAGACAAATATAAACGAGTTAAAGTTAAACTGCTAATAAAAGGTGTCTAGAGGAGACAAAGTGAAGATAAAAGAAAATGTCCGTGTTCGTATGTCGTCGGGTTGACTGGTCATCAACGTACATAGTTGGTTGATGCAAAGGCGTACTTGTAGGCTTCGAACTTCTCTAGAGCTCCCGAGTACTAAGAGTGCTGTAGGCGGTGCAAGAGATGCCAAAGAATGACTCTAGAGCTCGGCTGCGGCCGGACTTACCTAGTGATAGCTTGTAGGCTGCCGGAGCGGGGGAGGCACGTGACATCCTCTGGCCCTGAGTGGCGTGAGAATTATCTTGTGTCAGCGGTTCTGGCTTCGTGCCTCGTTGGATCTGGTTGGTTGTGCCTGAGGTCTGGGCAGCTTGTAGGTGTAGAGTGTGAGGAGGGGGGCAGTGTGCTTGCCGGGATGCATGCCTTCCAGGTGAGAAGGAAAAACACAAAAGTTCTCGTTGCCTGTAGGGGTAGGCAACGCGTTGCTCACGTCTTTAGAGATGGAAGCAGTACTCCTAGGCAATGAGTGGGAGTCGTATTGTAATAGGTGTAGAAGCGTCAGCACACCCATGTCGCCCGCCGGTCAGTCCAAGACTGCAGGTACAGGGGAGCCCACATCACCGTTCCTGCCACGCCCACTGCCTCACAGCTCCTGCCAGGATGCCATGATGCCAGGTCGGTACAGGGTACTGCCATGGAGGCCGCCTACAAAATTTGCTTGGCCTACGCCACCACACGTTGCTGTGGGAAAGTAGGGCAGAACTGTAAAGAAGATGAGAGGTAAGCCTTGCTCCACCCTACAGCACATGTCAGTGAATGAGTGCTCGAGGATTAGTACTTCCCACTCAGATACTGTCGGCGTCCAGTCGACGTACGCAGACAAGGCAGTGAAGTGCTCCGAATTAAAACAGCCCCAAGCTTAGTTGAGGGGTGACCTTTAGGTTGCGTTCCTGTGGCAAGGAAAACCTGTGTAGTAAAGAGAGACAGCTGTGAGTAAGCTAGCTGCCAGCATACAGAACTAAAATATTAATATTCTTTCAATGAGTAAGTGTCTTGTATTTAACTACTGTTTTTTTGTTGCTTTAGCCTCTTGAGAATAAAGTACTGTAATTCACTTCTGTTGAGAAACAATTTTTCTGGTTGCCTGAACTGTGAAAGTAAAACACAGGCAAACTTACTAATGTAATATTTTTGAAACTTGTTGTAAATAACTGCTTTTGTGAGTGTGTGTATATAAACCAGTAATGTCAATTAACCTGCTTGTAAATAAACTCACGTTGGTGTTATAATCAATGCACGTCATGTTTAAAGTTAGCTAAATTGTCTAGGAATGACTTTATCAATGTAACGATCTCAGTCATACGTGTTGGTTAGAGTTGTATTAATACTGTGAATGAAACCATTATGTTGTAAATATTAGGTATTGGATTTGTTTACTGTAAACTTTCAGTCAAGTGAAAATACTAGTAAAACAGAACCACGCAAAGACATTTATAACAGCAAAGAATGTGGTGAGAAGAATATAACAAATCTTAATTTGTTGCAATACCAGGGTTGTGTGTCTCTCTTCTCTATTTGATGTACGATGGTCAAGTGCGCTTTTGTTATTCTGCTTACCCAAACACTCGCTTCCCCACTTTAGTCTGCAGACGATATGATGGAAGGTCTCGGCTGTGCAAACCCCAGTAGCATTTTAACCTTTATTCTGCTGTGTGTTAAGCTAGGGAGGCCAAAGGCAGGGCCTAAACACAATACCTCACCAGGCGGCCACAGCAGTTAGCTAGAAACACGATTCGTGAGTGGGGCTTTAGGGCATATATTCTTTTAATTTTTTAATACAAATATTATATAAATTTACCTCCCAAAGGGTCGAATATTATTCAGTGTGCCGGCTAATATGTATACTCTCTCCTTTGATTCTTGGGAATAATATTGTCCGGGACCAAGCCGTAAAGCTGTGACGTGATGCAGGTCGGCACACTATAATACGAAGGCCACGTTTTATCACTGAGACTGGATCCCCCTTGCGACACTGAACTTACACTCCAAATGGCCGTACACCTCTTCAGCCCGCTGCGGATGAGAAAAGGGAGAGAGGAAGAAGACAGCCTTGTGTGTGACACAGAGAGAGATGGATTTCGTCTAGTCGACTCTGCTACTGCAAGAATATGTTCCAGCCTGCACCTGCCTTGGGCCGCCTGCACACAAGTTTGCAAGTAGCGAGAGCGAGCCGTAACTGGCACAGAGCTGACACCGATACAGAAGCCCAACCAGATGGAAATAAATCGCTGATGTGGGAACAGTTCTACATTCCCGCATAGGAATTTCTTTCTCTTCTCAACTCATTGCCCAGATGAGTCTACGTCGCAAGGGAAGAGAGGGCGAATTGATGCATGACATCATGCTCAATTATACTTAACGACTGCTACTCATCAGTGCAACTGCATTCCTGACTGCTTGTCCACAAGTCACGCCGCCGCTGCCGCCTGCAAGATTGTGGGCAGACGTCCCAATAATTGTTATTATTTTTTCCGATGAGCCACCGAGACCATATAAGAGGTCCGGGGCGAGTACAGCAGCATGCAGCTAGATCCTGCCACATGCAAGATGCCTCGATCACTGCACACTTCACTACACAACACGCTCTGAGGATTTAGGTGCTCGGCTTGCACTTACTGTTCCCCCCTTTCCAGACACGCTATGCCAGTGGAAGAAGGGATGGCTGAGGTGTATATAAGGAGCTGCAGCTCTGCCTCCGGATTGCCAATTCTGCTTCAGTTCATGATCACCTCACCTGAGCTCTCATCGCCCCAACTCTCGGTGCTGAGGCTCAAACCTTTGCTATGCTTCATCGCTCTCCTCGCGGGGCCAAAGATCCTCTCCAGCACTAACCGAAAGGAGAACCAGCGACCGTCGTCAGTTCAAACACTTGCACACATTCGGTCCCTTATGGACATCAACCTGAGAGTAGAGCTCGCCCCGAGGATACAAGCACCAAGCTAACTCCCTTTCCCGCTAGCTTTTGCACAAGGTGCCTTCCCCTGTAGTACGATAGGATGTTTACCTTCTGCATAGCCTGTGGGGATATTAGGAGATAGCACCTCTGCCATCAGTATTAATTTTCTTTTGGTTAAATAAACACAGATTCTACCAGTCTCCTTGACTTTCACTCCAAGCTTCTTCCTTGTGTCGTATCGGTGCTGGAGGACTTGGCAGGAGACCGGGTTTTGTTTCTGCCAAACCCACTCTGAACAACACAACAGCACATCCTTGGAAGGCAACCCATTCTCTGTCCCCTAGCAGTAAACGGTAGAGCTACGACACTAGGATACCGTCCCTTGGAAATTGATTTGCCGAATCAAAATCGCCCCTTCCTCATCGCCCCCGCTTGTGGAGCCGAGGAGGGGATCTTCTTTGAGTTTGGGGAGACCAGTAACCACTGGATCATCACCGCACCAACATTGGAAGGCCCCCCGTTCCTTGCACCATGTGGAAGGAATGGTACAGCCACGACACTAGGTACGCTCCCGGTGGGATAGACTTGCTGGCCAGGTGCCCAACTCTCATCGCTCCCTTGTGGTGCCGAGAGGGCTGCATCCTAGTGCAGGGAAATCTAACCCCACGGGACAACACAGTGCGGTTCCTACAACCTTCACACCGCAGCACACGCCGGCTCTACCTGGTAGAGTTGTCGAGAGCAAGGCGGTGTTAGCGGCTGTAATTAGCCCATACACGTGAACACAACACATCAACTGCCAATCTCCTGCAGCGCATATCTAGTACCTCATGCCTTACACCCAAAGGGGTGGAGTTGAGACACAGGCCAGAAATGTGAGAGCAATTGCTAAGCTTCCCCAGGGGCTACGTATCCTTCCCAGCAGGTTCCGGTTGCTCAATTCACGAGCGCAAGCTGCGCTATTGAGACGCCTCAGCGTACCTGTACCCGACGTAATCCCCGTAGGCTTGTTCAAGCTACCCACCAGAAATGCTGAGGGATACCACCCGATAGTGCAGGAGGCACTATTTGGTATTTGTTAGTCTAGCAAGCCAGAACTGCAGCCGGCTCCCGTAATCGAGCCGATTACTCCCCAGTTGAGTGCAACACCTGCCACAGCAAACGAAAGTGTGCAAGCAAGAACCCCGCCACCTCGCCAAACTACTGCCCCACCACCAAAGCCTGCACCCAGTCATATCAAGGTTGCAGAGCCCGACTTCGTACCACATCTTTGACCTACTAGGCCCGTGTTATAACCCGGGCAGGCCCCTGTGCCCAGTACAGAGTAAGCCAGTTAAGACGCGGCTTGACTATCGTCGCCCAAGTCACCCAGGAGCAGGGACAGTCTGACAGGCTGGACTGTCACGCGTCAGAATAATCACATTCTAATCCTAACTGACCTGTCATTATCCTTTTAGTACTTCCAGACTACCATGGTTTACACCAACGTCCTGCAGAGTGGAGCAGGAGACCGGGTTTGCCAACACCAGTTGCCACTTAGTGTACGACTACAAGTTCTTCAGGACGGGAGAATTCGTACGTCAGAAAACACACCATTTGGTGTATCTGGTGTACTGAATGGTAGAGCCACAACCACTAGTCATATTCCTGCTTGACAGGATAAGTTGCTAAACCAACTTGCACCTGTCCACCACACCGTTTGTGTTGCCGGAGAGAGTGCTTGGTTGGCTCTGGGTCGAACCTGTCCTTTCAAGGGGTTCACCCGTTTAAGCTCCTAGAGAACCTGCTCTTCAACCACCACACTGTTTGTGTTGCCGGTTGAGGAATTAGGTTGAACTCAGCATCGTTCTGGGGTGCCTAGACGGCAAATCACAATTAGACAGGGAATGCACGTTGCCTGCTCCTATCTCCTTCAAAAGTTGTCACATATGTAGACTTGTCCGGGGTTTTGTACTCGTTTTTGTCTACCCACCCGATACATGGATGGTGGTACTCTCTTTGACAGTGTCGTGAACAGCCTTGGCCAGTGCATTCGCATACCCGGGCTGGTGCTTGTCTACACTCGAGACCTCTGAATCTAGGCATTGGTAGTGATACTGCCTGAGGCAGTACACGCATTGGATTACGTTTACGCCAGTTCCTGGGCATGACTGTATGGGACAGGGGTTGGCTCGTCACTCTGACAGTAGCCTCTCCTGTTTCGGCCTGCAGGTAAAGTAGGCTATCTCCTGAGCTGTATTGTACATGACTGTGATATAGTTGAGCGCCACAGGGTGTTTATTTCGACTCCCCGAAGTCAATGTTTTAGTTCCTCGGCAGGGAGTCGTATGTGGGGGGGAAGTTGTCTGGCGAGGTCCCAGCTCCTAAGGTTGAGCTACTTGGAGCTTATGGCCCCATGTTGGAAGCCAATTGATGCACTTGCTCCTCCTCCTGGGGGAGGGATTTGATTATAATTACTGCTGCTCATTCTGCCTCCTTCCGGCTGCTGTAGCAGTCTTTTTCTCGGAACCTATGACACCACTACTCTGCAATTTTTATTAAGTGCAAATTCCCACCTATTGGATGTGACAATTTCTCCAGCGATGTTTTACTTAATGGATATGCCGGCAGGTGAGGACTTGGCCCACGTCGAGGTTCTCGGTAGGGTTCCTCCTAACTGAAGGGTGCTGGGGAGATAGAGATTGTGCTCTCTTCCAGGTAACAGTGACCTGGATAGGCGGAGGTGCATACAGATAACTGAGGCCGTTGAATCATGGTCACGGCCAATACGTTTTCAACACTAAGTTGAACTCAGACTTATGTGTGGGGATCACCATAGGCGAGACTGGAAGAGGTACGGGCGTGGTGACCTCTGGTGTGGTCGATGGGGGGTGTGCTATCCTGATGGGTGTCATTTGCCTGGGGGGTAGCGGAATGAACTAACTCACGTTGTAGTGCATGTCGGGCCTTGTGACGTAACCTACAAGGTAGGCCACCTCCCTTCTTTGTCATATGAATACAAAACTAGAAAACAATTATACTAGTGGAACAGAATACCCTTACTCACACAAGGCTCACTAACTATTCAAGGGACATGCCTTCCTTAGCTGTTGACCAGTATTCCTCGGTGAGTGAATTTTCAGCCGCTAAGAGGCATTACTAGAAAACCATGGCTAAAGTTGGTATGTGTCTGCAGGAAGGTGTGGGCATTCTGGACTTATCACAACGTCAGAGCATGTCCCTTCAGACTTAACGATCCTTTCAGACCCAGTGACACGGGCCGGGGGTTCGGTCCGCTCACACTTATCCTGCAGAGGAATCTATAATGGTATTTGAGCCGAACTATATTTTAACATGCAACAAGAAACCAAAGTAATTTTATGTTTAATGGAAAGCAGAAAGAAATAATTAGTTAACACTAGTGTTTTATTGAAGTTTTGAAAAACACAAGGGAAGACTGATTACTACAAGCTTCTAAATGAATACTTTAAAATTACATCAAGCCAGGTGAAGGTGAACCTGGTTATGATTCTAACGCCAAGTAAATGTTCACAATTTTCTATCGCACATTACAGCGATGAGTTCTGAAGGGACCTAGGACGTTGCGACTGCCTGCTACCGTAAAGGTTACCTCTAGAGTGTGAGCCTTGGCAAGCTGCTGGAGCTGGTGTCGGAAGTTGAGCCTTGTCAAGCTGCTGGAGCTGGAGAGAGAGCTTTCTAGAGTTGTTGGCTGGGAGAGGAGGGGCTCCTTCCAGACCCAGGAGAGCTCGCTGACATGTGCGGTCGGCGAGCTGACAAACTCTCGCTACGGCAGTTCAAAGCTTCCTTACATAGTCCCAGCTTCATCTTAGTGGCTCTCCCAGGGGAGCAGGGGGTTGCAAGATTCTCGATACGGGGGGTCGGTTATCTCTGGTAGAGGGCGGCATAGCGCATTTTCTCATCGCCCTTGATTGAGGCAAACAACAGTTTTACCTCCTCTGCCCGAGGCTCTGCATCTGTAAGGTCACTGGGTGCAGGGGTGCTGCGCTCTAGTAGGTCTCTCTATAAATTCTTTATCTCAGCTGGCTGGTCCGTGGCTTGTGGGGAAAAACAATCTTGAGTTGAGAGGGTGGCGACCGCATGTCAGAATTCGGGCGGGCAGTACAATTTCATTATTATTCTTACTAATTATTCATGTGTCCGCGGTTGTCCAGGTGCACGAATTTTGTATGCCACTGTTTCGACTTTCCCTGAGCGCTTTAGCGCTCGTTGATGGGGTGAGATCACCCGTAGATGCAGCAGTATGGCATGTGTCTATATATATTTCGTTCACATATTTCCAAACCTCACCTACCATGATAAATGTTCACTAACTTATGAAATTACCAAAAAATTTGCAAGACTGGCACTTACTGAAAAGCAATCATAGTTAACATTTTTTTAAAGCAGTACATACCGTATTCACCCAAATATAAGACTATATTTTGTTCCGGAAGGGGGAGGGGGGGGGGGGGGATGGGTGAACCTGAAAATGTCGCAATCACAATAACGCAAAAAATTAAAAGAATTTTCATCTGAAACATGAAATAACACGATTTTTCACACTTGGAGTTACAATTCACAAAATTAGAAAACTAAGTATTATCACGAATTCATATTTTTCATAAACCACAAACCTGCTTCTTGGACTGATTTAATGTGCTATTGTGGATTTAGGAGCAAAAACTGGAGTCAGTCTGCTGTTTCCATGGATATTTATTCACAGTACATGCAAACGGTCACATTTCCTTATCGTCACGTCTGTTTACACCATAGGTGTAATGAGCGCAGGTGACGAGTAACTTTAAGTGAACACTTCAATGCACAGCACTGCGAAAGTTTATTTGGCCACAACAAAATCAAGTAACTTTGTGAAATGCCGAAGTCTATCATTCATCATGTTATTTTTGTCCGTGAGACAAAAAGCGAGATGGTCCAGATTAATAGATGGCGAGAGACAAGGGGTGTTGATTAGTACATTCTTATTATTGCTTCTTGGGTGCCGTAGTCGTAGTGGGTTTTACCCAGACATAGCGAGCTTGGCCTACACCAAACTGACGATTCCACAGGTGAGCTTCCTTTGTCCAAAAGTGGACATTATCCCAGCCAAATCCTGTAGCAGTGTCGGTTAACAATCCATCTACCACAGGATGGCACGAGGAATGAATTTGTATACACTGAGATACAAATATGATAGTTACCGGAGCAGTCAATACTGACTCGTGCCTGAGTCGGGCAGCGCGGTCCTGTTCTGCCTGCCGCTCCGGTGTGGCTTCAGGAAGTGCACTCGACTGTCTGGCGGCAAGGAACGCTGCTTTTCATTCCCTATGTTTATGGCAGTGCCTATAGTCATAAATCTGCTTACAGTATGCTAGGTACACCTAGACATGAAGAAACTAAACACAGCTTATAGCGTAGTCCGGTTTTGGCTTGCTGACCAGGCTCTGTAAAGTCTCCACTGATCCTCCACACATGCTGCCTGACCAGAGACGGGGAGTTGTTTGGGTCACCAATGCCGCCACTGGATGTGCGTTCACACAGAGATGGACGGCAGGTCTCAAGCTACAGATATCCCAGCACTAACAATGCTGTGGGATAAGGTAATAACCAGAGACTGTCGCTTCTCCCTGGGTGAAGGTGTTGCTAGTGTTTGTGGCTCCTCTGTTCCTCTCCGCCGGCACTGGTACAGTGCTGTGGCAGTTGGAAAGCAACAGGTGTGAAGAAAATATGACGGACCCCTGTGGAAGTTAATTCGGTTATATAAATTACCCGGTTCTTGTCAATGGTGTACGTTGCAACCTGTGTATAGCACGTAAACAGACAGATACTGTCAGAAATAAAAGTGGTAAGGTAGGAAACAAAAGTAGGTTTATTGATGATTTAATAAACATGCAACGTGTGCTACCGTCTACCAGGCAATTGAGTGCTGAAAGTTACTACGCTGGCCAGGTGTAGGCGACCTGGTTGTAATGGAAAAGCTGGAAAGATATATCTAAACGAGAATAGATAAAATACTTCTAATCTGGTCTAAGAAAGGTGCCTTGAGGAGACAGAGTGAATTTAACGGTTTAATGAGCATGCTCGCTGGTTGACTGATCATCGACGGTGAAGTAGCAGCAGGGGGCATACTCAATGTTTCGAAGTTCTCTAGAGGTCCAAGCACTGAACAGTGATGTGGGAAGTCGCGAGAGAAGAACAAGAATGATTCTCGAGCTCGGCAGCATCCTGACATATAGTGGAAGCTTGTTGGCTGCTGGCGCAGGGTGTGGGGGAGGCTCTAAGTGCATGGTAGCGTAGGGGGAGGGGGGGGACATGCCTGCCGGGTTGCATATCCTCCAGGTGAAGAGAATATGCTCAAATACCAAATTACGGTTGCCTGTAGGGTAGGCAACGCATCTCTCACGTCTGTAGTGGTGGAAGAGGTACTCTTGGCGATGAGTCGTAATCGGATTAGTTGCATAAGCGGCACGTGACAACTGTAACTGTAAAGTTCCATATGAGCGACGAGATACTGTTTTAAAACATGTCAATAGTAAAAAACATGTTTTGAATAAACAAAAGTTTGTCACCGGGCCCCTCAAAAAATGAGTTCAGACTTCTACTGTTAGAAGTTTTAACAGTGCAAAACGGAAAAAGGCTAATATTTAACACATGGCCTGTTAGCAAGTATTTGTGGCAAAATTGAATTTTTCCCATCAGCAAAGGGCAAATGTAGGAGTCGTCTTATATTCGGGTGAATACGGTACATAACTAGACATGCAGTGTCCACGTAATATGAATATCATCTGCTTTCTTTAAAAAAAAAAAAAAAAGTTCTATGACCAGTTCAGGTCTGTGTTACTTTCTTGCACACTTTACACTTGCCTTTGCACTTTTCTCTTTACATTAAACGTCCAAATGATATACACTTTAAAGTCTTTTACATTGGCTGCAGCATCTTCCATAATTTACAAGACTACATATTTTATTAAAACAGTCCATCCAATGTGTCAATTTAGATATCACACATTCGTTTCACGCACATCCGTCAATGTAAATAAACAAGCAGTGCTGCAGCCATATATTATTGCACACATTCGAGTTGTGAGTGTTTACTTCGCACGATCGTTACTAGCGCTTGGAGGCGGTTTGTTGTCAAACTCTCTGTAGCTTATCTCGAAGTACATGTTTTACTGCTTGTGTAATCTTTGGAACACTTGTTTACATTTAGTTTCGCAAGGAAAAATACTTTATGTATTTACGTGCGTTACTGCATGTAGAACTATGATTTCAGAGATTTAAAAATTGCCTACAGATGAAATCGAAAATTGTTTCATCTCTAGAATTTTTCAATATTCCAGAGACTCGCATGTCTAGATTTTTATAGTGCTTGAAGTAAATTTGTGTATATAATACCTGAGAAGAGTTCATTTCTTGTGGAGAAAGTTCATTTAGTGAGATATTGCGCATTTGTTGTATTTTGTATTATTTCACGTTTTAAATTGTATTTCGGTGTTACTCCGCTTTATCACGATTTACCACAAAATCATGCCTCTAGTGATAGGTTATGTACTTGCAGTACTCAGGTTTTAATGCTTACATTCTTGGTCTTCCTATTCTTGATTTTCTTGATTATACGATTCTTCAAGAATCGCAGGTATTGAGGAAACGAGGAATCGAGTTTGACATTCCTAGTATGAACTGATGGGTTCTTTCTTCTCTTCTGCTACAGAAACTATTATACCTTCTGTTGTACCATGGGTATAAGAGAAAATAGCAGAAAATGGGTATCATGTAGGAGTGGCTTTAGCCGCCTACTTGTAACATTATCACAGATCAACATTGTCACAGATCAACATATGTATTGTACCATATTTACTTATAGGACAACCTCAAAAATTTAATACTTCCCCATATTTTCACTTTAGTTGGCAGTAAAGATTTATTTCTGCACAAATTATGTATTTGGTTATATAATTCAACAAAATTAATAAAATTGATACTTAAATCTTTGCAGTTTTAATATTGTATACAGTCTATACCATAGACTAAAGATGAGGTAGACAGCTTATTAGTCTTCTGCGCATGTACCCAACATTGACCTACCCCAATCCTACACAACTATCAAAGTCACATGGTCAACAGTGATGAACGTGCTTGCTTATATCTTAAAATTTAAATGACTAGCACTATTATATTAATAAAATACTTTTACCAGTTTGAATGTAATCAAAAAGCATTATAAATTGATCAGAGGAAGTATAAAAACATCTCAAAAGCACTTGTTTACTAAATAGTGTTCTAACCTCAAACCCAATTCACACCATTTTTGCTAGACGTGAATGCAGAAAAGCAGTTCAATGTTGGGACACAGAGAATGGTTGTGCGCAGCCAGCGAGATCGGTCTACCACATCGTTAGTCTATGGTCTATACTACACTACACCTTAAATGCAGTAAAACATAAAGGTGCTGTGGTGGCGTAGTGTTCAGACTACACATCTCTCACCTACGTGATCGGGTTTGATACCCGGCTGAGTCACTTCTGGGTATTTGTATGTTGGGAATCTTGCCGGAGAATGCTGCTGGTCGGTGGGTTTTCTCTAGACTCTCCCGTTTCCTTCACCCGGCACTGCTCCATACTCACCTCAGTTCAGCCTCATTGACACTTGAGACCTCAACATTAAGAGCCGCTCAAATCTTTCCGCTGCATTAAACATAAGGTATTTACACTTTCTTTGTTAATCACGCTTTTTATGATTATATAAAAAAAAATCTTTTTTTACATGCCCTGTAATATAATGAAACATATGCCTACTCAAAAATTTTAATGCACGTTGCTACTATTCATTCAAAAAAATTGTTTTAGTATGTGAAATGTGAAAATAATAAGGTTGCCCTCATCTTTGTCAAAGTAAAAAGTTGAAGAAAAGTAATACTCTATTAGGATAAATATGGTATTAATTTTTTAATTAAAAATCAAAGGTTACTAGAAATTAGATAAAAACATTAAAAAGTAAAGGAAATCCTGCTTAGAAGCAAGTGGGATGTCAGATGAAATGGCAACTTACCTGATGGGTGGGGATGGAGAAGGCTGGGAGGTACCAACGACAGGCAGCAAAGTCTTGATGGAGGACATAGATGCGGTGGTAGCTGTTGCAAGGGGAGACAACGCAGTCTCTACGGGAGGTTGTGGCGATGGAGATTTCTTCATATCTGATACTGCAGGTGTATCCAGAGTCTTTTCCACCGCAGCTTGGGATTCCACTTCAAAACTTGCAGACCTTGCAATTCACCCACACTTACGACGACTGCCAACTTAAAAACGCTACACCTAAACCTAATTATCTTAATATAAAATTAATTCAAATATAATGACTGACAGCATATTTTTTTTACAAGATTGGTTCATTTTCTACAAAATATATAGACACATAAAATTTTTAAAACAACTTTATTTTGGCAGTCTGCCGATATCAGTAACGCTTGATAGAAATAGCACCAAAATTGTAATAAAATTAATTTTTGGAATGTGTTTGTTTTCATCTTTACACGAGTGTGGATTTTATCCAGGTAAAGCAAGCACTAAAATCACAATTTTTAAAAATATTTTAAAAGTGCTTTAGCATGAAGATGACAAGTTAGTGTCCCTGGCACTGGGAAGACTGAAGTAACAATGAATCATGACATTAGATCCACAGATTAAAAGATGACCGAACAAATCTTAAGATCACAACGACTTGATGACAAGTTAGTGTCCCTGGTACTGGGATGACTGAAGTAACAATGAATTATGACATTAGATCCACAGATTTAAAGATGACAGAACAAATCTTAAGATCACAACGACTTTCTCAACAAAATTCCATCTCTCAACATTATCTAAACCTGATAAGCTAGATTTGGTAAATATGTTTTGTACACAAGGTGAGTTGAGATATACATTTTTATGTGAGCAATTTAATTTTCCACTACATAATCTCCTAGGATTCCTATTGCAAAGTATTAGCACATCATGAGATTTTTAAGCTTAGCATAATTTAAGTAATTTCCATTCTATATTAACTAATTTCTATTTTATTTCTTACTAAATGCTGCTGTAAAAATGATATCCCAGTTTTTTTAATTCGAATATTATATAATGACCAACATTCAAGTATGCTTATTCCAGCTTTAACACCCAAATATTCACAGAAAAAGTAATCCTGCGTGTCCACTTTTTCTGAACCTGTACTTTTTACCTGTGTTGTTTCCTTTTTTAA
This sequence comes from Dryococelus australis, assembly GCA_029891345.1. Lineage (NCBI taxonomy): Eukaryota > Metazoa > Arthropoda > Insecta > Phasmatodea > Phasmatidae > Dryococelus > Dryococelus australis. The sequence goes on along the minus strand of CM057003.1, from coordinate 4,820,647 downwards.
CCACCTTTGCCATAAATAACTCCTGCTGAGAGGCTCAAAGGTCCAATTCCAACATGAACCCACTTTGATTGAAGAAGGAAGGGTGGTTTGTAACACACACATTTCCATCCCCAAGCCACACAAATGCAAATATAATTTGTTCATATATGTAAAATTTCTCCATTTCCTTGACCTGTTACATTAACTAACTCCTTGATTAATCTACGTATCTGCATAAATAGATTTTAAAGTAATAAAATAATTTCAGACACATACAAGTGTCATGTATAGTACATACCCAGTGGAGAGCCTTGATGATGATGCAAGGCTGATGCTATTTGCTTCAGGAGCAGGCTCTTCTCTGTATGAAAATAATTACAGTATTCTGATAAGATAACACACAATGGAATTATTATTATTACTATTACTACTACTACTAGTATTATTATTATTATTATTATTATTATTATTAAGGAACAAAAGTTATTCTCAACAGCACCAATATACAATCATATCAAATCCAAAAGTTTTGATGTCATGGTACTGCTTTGCATAAATAGCAGCAATATGGAATATTACTGAAAACTATATTTTCTCTTGCAGAGTTGAATTTAAGTACTGTACTTCATCGCATAATCATCGCACCTAATTTTTAAGTTAAGAAAATAGGTAGGAAAAAATTGATCGCACAATTGTTGCATAGCAATTAGGTTTCTGCGAAGCTTCGAGTGTAACACATCTCGAATCGAATCGAGATTGATAAAAACTCGTTTACATAGTAATCTTGTTCTGAACACTGGTAAACATGCAGCATCACATAATTTAAATGATATCATCAATAGAATGCATTGCTGTATAAAATGAGAACAAACAAAACACAAAAATTGGTAGCTAACCTAAAATGTTATTTACAATATTGAATATTGAATATACAATATTCTTTCCTCTCTTTATATACTCATTACACAAGATGCCTGTGAAGCAGTTACGTTCCATGTGGGGTAAAGCATCAACACAGGGTTAAAACAGGCCTAGGGTTATGTCACAAACTCACAACAAAGATATACCTGGCTAGGCGAGGGTTTTCCCAGGTTGGGATGAATATTATCTTTTTGGCTTCATTACGTCAACCAGAGACCACTGACTAGGGAACTTAAACCATATCTTAATTTTGACAAGATGCTGTATGTTGTTTTGGCCTCAATGACTTTGGAGGAGTTCGAATATCGCGAAGCCAGAATCGCAGTGTGCATTAAGGGAAACGGCAAAAGCAAGATCGGGTCCTTAATCTCTCTTTGGGAGCCGACTGATGTATAGAGCGACAAAATCGGTGGTGGTGGTGGTGATGGGGGGAAGGGGGGCATTGGTAAACGGCTTGCTCCAGTTGTTTTGCAGTGGTGATGACATACTTGTTGCCTTAGTTGACTAGGGGAGGGGTCTCCTGTAACAGAGTCTTTAACCAGGGCCTGTCAATGCATAACAGGGTATCTCCCTCCCGTAGAATTGCATCTATGACTGGATGATCCCTACCGGGTAGGCTGACTAGGGGTGGAAACAATGAGGCAGTAATTGCAGGATCAGTACGGAATTATCTAGATATCTCATCTACTGTCTCTCAATGCCTTCTTTAGCAATTTCTTTGCTCCTCCTCGATGAGAGTATGGCATGAGGAAAGAATATGCAACTGTCCGTTGAAGCTAAGTTGGGATTTGCATTTCCTATTGTGTACTGCTGAACACCCTGACGCGTGCCGGTTAAGTCTGACTAACACGTATGTCGAGGATTTTTCCGCTAGACCAAAATTAGGGTGGTTTACTCTTGTTTTACAGTAAGAGGCAAGGGGTGTTGGCGATGGCTTACTTATTCAGTCGTGGTGGGTGTAGCGGTTGAAGGGGGTCCCATCCATTAGCGGCTAGCTTGGTCAACTCCAAAGTGGCAATTCCAATCGTGGGCTTCACTGCTCCAGAAGTTGGGGTTCACCCAGCCGTATCTGGTCTCTGTTCGGTTTAGCAACCCTCTTACCACCGGGTGGCAGGAAGGGTGAATGCGAATGCACGGTGGGAGAAGATTACCGTTACTGAAGCAGGCACTACTGCTTGTCACCTAAGTTGGCCTAAGTTGGGTGGCGCGGTCCCGTTTCACCTGCCTGTCCTGTGTAGGATGAGATTTGATAACAGTGTGAGCCAGGTATAGCTCTTTACGTCTCTTGCCACTCCTCACCTTGTAAGGCATAGGGCACACCTGTCTGACAGCCTACGCAGTGCACTTAAACAGGAACAGTAATTAAAGTGTATGTAGCCCAATAGTCTTACTGGCACGAGCTCGATAGGTGTCCCCACTGATCCCCGCGCAAGCGGGCTGATCAAGGACGGGGAGTTGTTTGGGTCACCAATGCCGCCACTGGATGTGCGGTCACACAATGGACAGCAGGTCTCAAGCAACAGAAATCCAGTACTTACAATACTGTGGGATAAAGTAATAACTCGAGACTGTCGCTTCTCCCTAAGTGAAGATATTGCTAGTGGTCGTAGTTAGTCTGTTCCTCTCCGCCGGCACTGGTACAGTGCTGTGGCAGTTGGAAAGCAACAGGTGTGTAGAAAATATGATGGACGACTGAAGTTAAATCTGTTATATCTATTACCCCGTTCTTGTCAATGGTGTATGTAACAACCTGCGTGTAGCAGGGAAACAGATAGTTACTCTCAGAAATAAAAGTGGTAAGGTAGGAAACAAAAGTATGATTATAGATGGTTCAATAATCATGCGATGCGTGCTACCTCCTTACCAGGCAATTGAGTGCTGAAGGTTACTAAGCTGGGCAGATGTAGGCGACCTGGTTGTAATGGAAAAGCTGGAAAGACATATCTAAACGAGAATAGATATAATACTTCTAATCTGGTCTAAGAAAGATGCCTTGAGGAGACAAAGTGAATTTAACGGTTTAATGAGCATGTTTGCTGGTTGACTGATTGTCGACAGTGAAGGAGCAGCAGGGGGCGTACTTAATGCTTCGAAGTTCTCTAGAGGTCCAAGCACTAAGCAGTACTATGGAAAGTCGCGAGAGCGGAACAAGAATGACTCGAGCTCGGCAGCATCCTGACTTATATAGTGGAAGCTTGTAGGCTGCCGGCGCAGGGTGCGGAGGAGGCGTGACATCCTCCTGCCCTGGTTGGCATAGGAATACTCTGATCAGCGTTTCTGCTTCGTGCCTAATCGGTGGTGCTCTGCCTTGCCCGAGGTCTGGGCAGCTTATAGACTCTCAGTGCGGGCTAGGAGGAGACATGCCTGCCGGGTTGCATATCCTCCAGGTGAAGAGAATACGTTCGTAAATTCCTGCTGCCTGTAGGGTAAGCAACGTGTTACGTCTGTAGTGGTTGAATAGGTACTCTTGACAAGTATAAAGATTATGCTAATATGGTTGTCAATGAAGTTTGCCTCAATTAAAGAGTTAATTTTTTTTAATATCAATAAAATTTCAATTCAATTCACAAAAACAGTTTTCCTGATAATTAGAAGTAATTTAAAGAAAATGCATATTTACACTTTTGTCCTTGTGATGTGTGTCCTGCTATTGACTGCGTGGCACGGTTGTCATGATTTGATGCGCTATACCAAGTGCGTGGTTGTAGGTAGCTGACGGGAAGTGTTAGAAACCTTATTTATTCAGAGTCTTCGGTCGGCTGGTAACGTGAATTAACTGGCTGAGTGAAACTGTTGCTATAGTTTTTGAGTTAAAATACGCTGTACTTCCCCAAGTTCCAGTCCACTGACTCTAGACTCCAGAAGTTAGGATTGGCTAGACCGTACATAACTTCAGTCCAGTAGACTAAACCCATCACCACCGGGTGATAGTAGGGACTGTTTCGAACGAGTGGTGGAAAATGAATATATCGTACCACGTTGACAGTCGAGACTGTCTATAATCTCAGTGAGGCAGAGCAGTCCCGTTCAGCCTGTCTTTCCTGCGTAGGAAGGGCTAAGGTACTCCGCTGCTGGGCAGCTAGATGAGCAATCTTTTGTTCCCTATGCTTTCGGCCGTGCCTTATCTTGTAAGTCATAGAGTTTGGTTCGCCACTGAACAAGATACTGTGTACACTTCGGACGAGAAACTATACGCTATGATAGTGTAGGTCCAGTAGCTGATTCATGGCACAAGCTCGGTAAGTGTCTCCACTGATCCCCCACGTCTGCGGGCGGACGAGAGACGTTGAGCCGCGTGGGCCACCAATAAGACTACTGGATGTGAGTTTCCAGCCAAGACCAGGCCGCAACACACAGACCAATAAACCCCCCCCAGCAACTAGGTGCTCTGGTAGGCGATATAACCTAGGTTTGCTGTCTCTCATTGGTGGAAGGTATTCTTATTGGTCACGGCTCCTCTGTTTCATCCTCCCAGTATCTGGGTGCTTGGGACGTAATAGGAAGCAACAGGCGGCAGTCTAATGGGTGAGTTCCAGACTAGAGGTTCCCAGAAAGGGGGCCTCAGTCAAGCTAATGCGGATTTACAAACGTACTACTGGTTTCTGTCGATAGTGCACAGTGCAACCTATTTCTAGCGAGCAAAGTAGACGTTACTCTAGAAATAAAAGCGTTAAGATAGAGAATAAGCTGTATTTATTGAGGATTCAATAAATATAGTGACTCGTGCTATCTCCTACCAATCAGGCGGAGTACTTAAGGAAAGCTACGGTAGCCAGACGTACGCGATCTGGTTCTAAGCTGGAGGGAAAATGAACTAGAAAACTGAATATTTAACTAATCAACTAAAATTGTCTAATCCGGGTGTCTGTAGGAGACAAAAGAAGTTAAAGTTTAAGTAGCAAGGTATATTCGTGTTCGGTGGGTGATGAAGAGTGATGTTGCAGAGGGTAGCCGCGATGGCTAGTGAAGACTCAAGGTTTTGCTGGAGGCCCCAGCACTAAGGAATGCTCGGGGTGAACTCAAGAGAAGAAATACGAATGACTGCTGGAGCCCTGCTGCGCACTGCCTTATATAGTCAGAAGTCAAGGCTGCTGCAACGGGGTTCGGGGAAGGCATGTGACATCCTTCTGCAGTGAGGCTGGTGTGGGAGGTGGGAACCCTCTCGTCAGTGCCCAAAGTGGCTGACAGTTTGTAGGCACTCAGCACAGGGGGAGAAGCGGCGTGCCTGCTGGTTGCGTAACCTTGTAGCCATGTGTTGACCACCCAGCAGATTCTCGGCAGCCGAGAACGTATGTGCAAAGTTTTGCATGCAACAACTACGTGGGTGGTTGAAGTAGACAACTCTTACGTGGGTAGAAGTAAGGATATACCTCACGTAATGAGTGATGAGTCGTAATCGTAGTTTATTAGTAGTATAAGCGGCACACATCACTTGTTAAAAATAAATGTTTATAAACAAATAAATAAAAGAAAAACATATCTGCTGTGTTTAGTTTTCAATGGGCATTCACCCCCACACTTCCGTAACGAAAACCCCCATCAAGCAAATCTTTTTGCTGCATTTCCCTCTTAGTGAATTACTTTCAAAATACTTGGTCTATTCCTTTTCCCCCTTCCAACGACCCTTGTCAATGTCACTGTTGATGTTTATTTTGCAGCAAAGTGGCATCATGGCCTCAGTGAAAGAACGGCTGAACGTCTACTCTAAGTATGCAAAAAAAAACAGATCTTGTTCCAAATAACCACACTGGCCATGTGAGTAAGCCCAACACCATGGCTAAGCGATAAGGACTGCTGCATGAATTCTGGATGATAAAATCAGGAAAAAGTAACTCTTACGGTACTAAAAAACAGTTAATGCCTACTAATGGAGGCTAAATCTTGAAAGCCACCATGATTCTAGAATTATAACTGTGAATACTACGGCTCATGCATATTTTTCACTTTTTAAAATGGCTCTACATTTAGCAAGGCAGCACAAGAACCTTCCCACCTTGCTTACTCATTTTATTTTGGACTAAGTTCACACAAATATTACACTGTACTTCTCAATTACATTTCATATTCACTTGCCTATAATATGACAACCACCATGACAATCACTGAATACACACTAATGAAGAATGGAACTATATCAGCTTGCACTACATTACATTTGCAATTTTCAGGGACCAGGACAGCTCTGGCGTATAAAAACCAGTGTTGCAATGAAATGAAAGTATGTAAATGTGTTCTACGTAGAACTCTTAAGAAAGTGTTTGTTACCTCTTGGTCATCTTCTTGGAGACAGGTGTCACTGGCTGCTTGTCTTTGGCAGGCGGCTTCCTACGTTGGACATCCTGTATTGGTCGTGCACGTGGCAAGAGCTCCTCCAAGCTCTCACCAATGGTGCGTGCGTATGCCAAGTCTGCCACATTGGGGGTTGATGCCACAAACTGTGTATACTCTGGGTGGTAGTGCTTCAAGTGCATCTAACATTACACAACAAAACTGTCAAACACTCGCAGTCTTGCTTCACACAAGCAAGTACATATGTATGATGCATGGTAAATTATATGGTATATCAGTCTGCTTGGGAAAAAGTGATGTTTAGGTTCAAATTAATTTTCAATACAGTATGTAAATATTTTTCACAAAACCAGAGAGCTACTTGGAAGTTTATTTGTATCATCCTCATAATAATGAAATAAACCTGAACATCAGCTTAACCACTACAACATACTGTACACCATAAGTTTTATTTAAAATATGTATACACAGAATTTTAAGCAGTTTTTTTTTTAATTTTAAGAATATTTCCTGATAGTTTAATCCAATTCTCTTGACAATCCTCCTGTAATGAGTATAACTTGAGCATGCCAAATTGTTGATTGCACAAACAGTACACGAGAAAAGGCCATTTTGTTTTTTAGACTATCAAGTGAACCATAAATTTCATTAAAATCCAGAACAGAATTATTGGTATGTTTATTGCTGTAAGATTTCAGTGTTTCTCTATGATATGCCTTTCCATTGAGAGTTTTGAAAGAAAAAAAACCGAATATATTCCATAATATATACACTTGGTCTTCTCAAACAATGTTTCCAATACCCGGGCTGAAACAATTTTCCAGTTTTCTACTTAATCTCCATAAATGACCACACAATAGTTACACAAATGCAATTCTGTCTGTCTGTACTATTGCTAGAGCCAAGATTATACAGTGGATAGAGATTAAATCATAAAACATCGAAATGCATGTTAATACACCACCAAACACTGAAATGGAAGTTATACACCACCTAACACCGAAATTTCAGTTAAAACACAAAATAAATTTAATTTAATGCAAATATATTATTTTATCTGTGAAACCATGACCAGCAAAAATGTATAAACTGAATGATGATAAGAATAATTTAAGTTTTCAGATGATGGGAATAAAAAAAATAATTTTAAGCTGTTGTCATTCAGGCTGAGTGAATAACAGCAGTAAATATTGAATACAATGTGGATGAGAAATGATCATTAAATGAGAATAGCAAAATTGTAAAAGCTAATATAAAAATTAATTTTATTTCCAGTATTGAATGTCCTTTTCCTCTATAAACCCATTTCCAAGCCATTTGTGTAAGACAGTAATAAAAAAATCCACACTGTTTAATATCCTCAACGTACAAGTTACAAACAAACATATCCTTTAAAAAGTGATTTTTTTTAACCTACGGCAATGCTCTGCGTTACCTTTGTTAAAATAATTTTTTTTCTCTTGTTTAAGCAATTGCATAAACGTTATACAATGTTAATGGCAATCTATATATAAGAATAAATCAACAACAAATTTTAATAATAAAATTTGCATTAAAATAACACAGTACAATCTTCGCTTTAACAATGTACAAATTTAGACAACGTTTCGATATCTAAGAATTTCATAATAAGATTGATAGCACCAAACTCGGGTATATTTTAAAACAAAATTTGCTGCTGTTCTAAGTAGGGCTGATCGATTAACCAAATTTTTGGTTCAGTTATTTTTGCAAAAAACAAAACTGGCCCAAATTTTCAGGAAAAAAAAAAAAAAAAAAAAAAAAAAAAAAACCAGTCTGGTTTTTCTTGCACCGAAGTTAAAATTAACAAATTATTAACAATTCACCAAATAATGAGACTTCCACTTATATTACCGTATGTAGAGTATCTGTGGCATTATATTTACAATATTACTTACTACTTACGCGTTGTAGCTTTAAAATCATACTAAACAGTGCCCCGTGATAAAGAGGTTATGGTTTCCCAATAAACCATGCATTGCCAATACAGGAATACTGTTTTGTGTTTGATTTTATTTCATTCTGTTAAACGTGGTTATATATTCAAATTGTGTACACAGATGTTAGTAACGTATATTACTTTAATTATAATGCCATATTAACGAAGCATGTAAACAATTCCCCCAAAAATATTTAGCAAATAAATATGGTCCTACGGAGCCAGTGCTGCCACTCTTATTCATGCAGTTTTCCCTTTCCAGTGAACGGGTAAGTTTTGTTCATTGCACAGACACAATACTGTACAGGATTGTTTTTTCTTGTTATGTTTCTCTGCTCGCTGACCGCTTTGTCATTTTCTTCAGCAAAACCAATCAATTTAGGTTAACCATTACGTTTTTTAACAGCCTTATTATAAACCAGCTATGCCCTTGCTATTGTGTGAGGCCATGTTTCATTGCCTGCAAGAGTGTAGTTAAAAGAATAATAAAGAACATTTCTTTTGGTTCTGCATCAGGCGGGCATTATTTTTTGAGAGGTCTTAAGGCGGGTTTACGATTGACTTAACAGAATAAGTGTGCAGTGCGCTTAAGATATAAATCAATGTGTTTAAGTGTATTAGTTTATGACTGTCATGTGCGGGTCTTGATGGGTCATGTGCGTTCTTGGCGTGACTTAGAGATGGTTATATTTTATAATTTAAGTACAAGTCAAGACGAAGTAGCCAATCAGATTACAGCGACAGTAGTTGTTGGCAGGAAACTGTATTTACAACTTGTATTTAGGTTGTCGTATTGTGAAATCGTATGAAAGTAATTATTTTAATCGAGAGACAGTATACTCTCAATTTTAAGAATAGTTCATGGTCATGTTTTCTTTCCTGGAAAAGGTTACTGAATTCGCTTTAATGAACCTTTTCAGATTTATTGATGTAAATGCCTAATGCTGGCATCAGCTTCCCTTCCTCTAAGATTTCACAAGTTTTTTATAACGATTACACAAGCAGTAACCACAAATATTTAAATACATGTAAGTTGTCAATTTTTCCACGTTAATTTGGTTGCTTACATCTCCTATGATTTTAATTGGCTAGACTTAACAGTTGCTAATTCAATCATAAAATGTGAATCTTCTTATAGTCTCTTTCCGTGTGCTTATGGAGTCATTAAGTACAATTTTTAATTCTTCAGTCTTTAATCCAAAACCCACCTTTATACCGCTTGTATTGCTAGTGGCATATATTTGTTTAAGTTCTTACAGCTGAATTCCTGCTAAATTTGACAGAATTTAAAACATTTAGCAGAAAAATGTTCATTCCAGCAGGCAGCTAAATATATAATACAGTTTCATAAATTGGATTTTTACATGTTGAAATTAAAAAACTGTTGTAAATTTTGTAATCTTTGTCACTCTCACAAAAACATGTAGCTATGACCGACCCGAACCGAGAACAGACATTTTTAATCAAAAATCGAATTGAACCAAACGAAAAATGTGAAAACCGATCAGCCCTAGTTCTGAGTATTAGCTGCTCGATGAAAATGTAATGAAGGCTTACACTCGTTAGCCTATTGGTGTTGCAAGTTAATAGGGGTGGACAGATAAAGTAAATTACATAATTGGAACAGGTTTACCAAAACCATTTCCCTCATTCGGTGGCTAACCAACTCGCAGAGCCCTCCTTGGAACCGATGGGTGAACAGTTAATTGGTTGGTGTGACACGTGACGCTTTTGGAGTAATTTATTTTTAACGACTTCAGCTCCAGTCCTCAGGTTCTTTGCATGGAGTTTGAAGGTTAATTTTATTACTTCAGGATAAGATTGTACTGTCTGTCTCACAGATGTTATTAATCACCGTAAAACCATAATCATGCTAGGACAAGCAAGCTCATTTACTCCCCGTTAGATCGCACTAGTATTATTATTGCTTGTCTTTTGTTTTGCATCCCCTTCCAACTGGCCGGTGACATCACAGAGGCAAGTCATGCATTCACAGTCCTTGCTCAGCACCTACCCCTCGTCCTAGTGTCATCAGCCAATGAGAGTTGGGCACCGGCCCATGATGAGTATAAAAGCTGAGACGGTCCATGTCTCTATGCGAGTTTTTAGTAGCATGGGTTGCTTGGTTATAATTAAATTGCCAGTCTTCATTCCCAACGCACACAGCTCGGGAACTAGCCATTCTTCGTTTCTAGCACCAGTCGCTCAGATACGACCAGTGTGTTCACCTCAAGTACCCAGCAAGCGTTGCTCAGGCACCATCCATGCTTAACATTGATGCGTGCCGCTTATTGAACTATTACTAATCGACTATGACTCATCCTAACATACATTGTTAATCCAAGGATATGACTCCAAGGTGTCTACAAGATGTGATCCCACGGAGGGACATTGATACTACTTGGTTTCCGGATTGCTCCTGACCTGCATTCTTTCTCTACTATGTCGTATTAAAACTCCAGGAAAGGTCAAACCCAGTACGTTGTTTTATGAGTGCACAGAGAATCATTTCAACCAGAGTAGACAATTTCTGCACGTGAAACCAATAGTATTCCAAGCGGCCGCGTAACACTTTAGACTCCCCTAAGCACCCGGCAGAGTGTCGTCACACCTGCCGAAGATGGCAGAGTGCCGCCAAGTGCCCGAGGCCATACACCGAACACACGAGGGTAGTTCACCCACCCTGCTCACTCCAGGCAGACGTCACAGAGGCCCGGCACGCACCTGTCATTGAGCCATATATAAGGCAGTACACGGCTGATGTCGGTAGTTATCATCTCGAGTAGCTCGCCTCAACACTTTGTGTGCTGGGGCTCTCTATTACTTAGGCCCTCATGGTCCTCTCCAAGAACTTCCAGTTCTTCGACTATCACTAGTGGCTGCGACCACCACCTCCCTATGCTTTAACACCTTTTGGAATAACCGGCGACCAGAAGACGACCATTCTTAACACTTCCGTCGCCGATCCTCCTGGGTCGACAACCACCACTACTTGCTGGTACTGGCCCCCGTAAATTAGTGTATCTTCTAGACAACCCGATAGGTTTAGTTGCGTAGTAACTAGGGGTGTGCGGGAATGGATATTTTGTGTTCGGGAATTTTTGGGAGGGAAAAATTTCATGTGTGTCAAAATGATAACTAGGTATATTGAAAATTCATAAAAAAATCTTTTTTTAATGCAGGATGTTGGTTCAAGAGTCTCAACAGCCCAGACATGCTCCCATGCTCACATTTTAACACCTACCTGCAAGATACACATCTAGCCAACAATTTGCTCTCTGGCAGACGTTTGTAGAATTTCTACAATCCTAATATTTTACTGTTTACAGACTTACCTTAGTTTTCCATTTGCAACCGAACTACTACAATAACAACGCTAAGAAAGTAAGTTCAAGTAAACAATACGAGAGAAAAAAAAACGTACATAAATTTCTTGTCATAGATAAGTTAAACAAGTACGCTTCGCTTGGAGACAAGTGAAAAAAGTCTGCGCCTCAAAGAGAAAGGATTTCTTTAATTTGTTCTAGGGTTTTTCTGGATAACCATACTTGAAAACGTACGTCACGGGATGCAACACTCAGTATGTCTAACATCTTTGACTAACCAAAACGTAAATATTGCTATAATGGCATTTATTTTAAGGTTGTATTCATTTTTGATGAGAGTAAAACTAATTTATTTAGCATTGTATTTAATAAATGTGTGTGTAATTGATTTGATAAAGTGGATAATTCCTTTGGGGTTTTTTAACTTATAATATGGTCATTCATCGATGTTAAATTATCAATCACAATACTGACATTCGGTTAGTGCAATCTTACATAGCATGTATGTGAACAAAAAAAAAAAAAAAAGTTGCGTAAAGTATATAAAAAATATATCAACCGAAAGACAAAAACAAATGGCGTACGCTAATGGTATTTACATAAATGTGCAAACAATTTAGAATAAAGATTTATCAGAAAAAATGTAAATCTGTTATTACGTAAATAATGAGTTTATAAGATAGTAATGCAACGGAAAAATACTAATTAAGGTCTTGGAGAATACACACAAGAATTTGTTTAAGCTTGACAGGAAGAGAAATATTGTTTTTTCTGCTCTAGGAAACATCATTAGGAACGTGCATTAAACACCATTTTCCCGAAAATTTTAGGAGTCAACTAATTCTTGCCCCACATTTTGGGAAAGCCATTTTCCCGACTTTTTTCCCGAAGGTTCGGGATCCTGCACATTCTTAAAAAAAAAAATACAGTTTTTCCAACACTAAGTTTCGTACAGTCGTAACTGAATACTGGGTGTTTCAATGTGAAACCTAGCCTATCCTTGACATACTACTGTATTTACCCGCATATTTTATGGCCTCGCATAATTTCCGTACCCTATTATTTACTAACAAACCAAGAAATTAAAAAAATGCCTAGTTTAAGCACCCCTGATTTCTAACTTACAAAACAGTATTTAAAGTGTGTAAAATGTCTGGGTAATCACGGTAGTTCTCTCACGACATTACAAGAAATGAGCAGCTACAGTTAATACAAACAACGCAGCGGGATGTGTGTGGTGTTTATCGCCGGGTGATACTGGAATCTGAAGTAGCGTAAGAGGGAAGGCAGGCTGACGTCACTTGGTTGCTAGGCAACAGGCCATCTACCACCCCCCTCTTGGAGACGGGAAACAAAGACGTGCAAAGCGAACTGCATGTCGCCCGTGTCACACACACACCACCTACACTGTCCAGTGCATGCGACATACAGCTGGCTGTTTCAGCATGTGGAAAACAGTGTTCAATGTATGGAACACATTTCGCAAACAGCTATCTACACTGTAATATTATCACATGTCATACAGAGAAAATTGCAGGACTGAAATACTTACATTTTTAAATCTGGGAAACGTATCATGCAAGAACATTTTAAACGAGTTTTTCTGTAACGTGTTGTTCAGCACAAAAGTTTAACCAGTATAATCCTTCTCTTCCACTTCATTCGTACTCCTGCTACGGAAAATAAACACAAGCTTACACATTACCAACAACAAGTTTACGCCAATAAACTTCAAGTTAATTTTTCTTTATAAAGTTTTTACAGGCACTTCCTACACACGTACTGTTTGTCCCCCATAATATACATTTCCAACCGCATTCCTGAACACCTAGCATATCACAACGTAACATTAAAAAGCACTTTGAATCAGTGTACAGATTACACTAAAAAGACGTGTCACTTAAAGTCAGTAATTGTCTTGTTTCATTACAGCAGCTTCTTTTTCCTTATCGTGCTACGTATTCTACACATCTGTTTACCAGAAAGTAGTGTGTCGTCTTCCTGTTCCATGTAACTGAGTAGATTATCAGTCCATTCAAGTGCAGAGGCATGCGTTATACGGTTTTCTGGGAATAGAGCGTTAGCTTAATTTTCATTGTTGTCATCTGTTTTTGCAGGCAATTCTTGGGCAAGTCTTACAATAGCTCCGTCACTTAACACTTCAAAGCCTGGTTCCATGACATCATCTCAAACCATACTGAGATGGCATTTACATTGAGATTTTCGCAGCCTGCAGTGACTTGAACAGCAGCAGATAACTCAGCCACTGAAATGTCTTCTTCAAAACCAAGGTAATCCTCAACCTCAATGTCGGGAATAATATTTTTCCAGGATTTACTGAGGGTGGTTGGTTTTACTCTATCCCAAGGATTTGCTATTCCATAAATAGCATCCAACACTGTTAGCCTTTTCCAGAAAGTTTGAAGGCCACTGCCTTCATCAATGTGCTTTTGTAGAAGGCTGCTTCTGTACAGCTGTTTCACAGTAGCAATGACGCCTTGGTCCACGGGCTGTATCAAGGCTGTCACATTGGATGGCAAAAATTTAACAAATACCTGGCCATCATCAGACTTGAGAATATCGGCAGCTGGACGAGATGATCCAGGAGAACTAACTTCTCTGCCAAACCTTTAGAGTGCAAGTGTTCGCGCACCTGCGGTACAAAGTGATTACTGAACCAGGTTTTAAAAATTTCCCTGTTCATCCATGCACCTTTTTGATTAAGGTATGTTACTGGCAAGTTCGACTTCTCAGTTCCTTTGAAAGAATGTGGTTTCTTAGTTTTTCAATGATTCACATCTTAATTTTGTGCAAACCAGTGGCATTCGCGCAGCACACTGCTGTCAGCCTTTCATTACTTGGCGCACTGCGCTCTTTCAAATGCTAATGACCTTATTGGGAGGCACTTCCAGTATAATCCCTGTTTCATCAGCGTTGTAAATTTGCTCCAATTGTAAATTTTCACTTGCAACAATTTCCTGAAAATCTTTTTTTAATTCACCGGCAGCTTGCTCGTCACCACTAAGTTTTTCGCCTTGAATAGCAATCTCCCGGCTAACATGTCGCTGTTTGAAACGAGTCAGCCATCCTGATGAGGCACTAAATTCGCCTTCCGTTCCCAGTTCTTCAAAAAAATATTGGGCTTGTTTGGCACACACTAAGCCCGACACTGGCGTTCCAGCAGCACGTTTCTGGTTAAACCACTCCAGCATAGCCTTATCTAGTTCCACGTACGTCTATAGTTTCATATTTTCCTATTCCCCAATCCACTTGTTGAGTCTGCACTGCTCGCAAACTCAATAAGTTTGGATTTATTGTTTCGTATATCCCAAATTGTTGTTTCTCCCACTCCAGACATAAATGAAAGCTGTTGTATTGCATTTCCTCCTTCAAGTTTATTAATAATTTCCAGATTCTGCTGTAAATATAAAACCACACATTTACGTTTTGCAGACATTTTTCAGATGAAAATGTGCAAAAACAAAACCGAACGTAACTACTGACTAACGAGATAAAACTGACACTGACCGTGGGAATGCGATACGTGGGAGGAATGCGGCTGTCGCGCCGGGACCGGCTATACCTGGCAGGCGGCAGCTAGGCTAGCGAGTTGTGCTGTGTTGTCAGCTCGCTGTCTTGTGATGTAACTAAGCCCGTCGCGCCATTGGGAACACATTTTGACGTGCATTTGCATCGATAAACAAACATATTTCATTCCACAGTTATTTTCAGAGAGTACCTGTGCTCGTGGATAATCGACTATGTGTGTGTGTGTGTCTATATATATTATATATGTATATATACAGTCAAGTTAATTGCTGTAGCAGCTTACTCTCACGATGGGAAGAAACACACTAACAAAGGAGTGGAGTCAGTAAACAAAATTATACATAAGGAACAAAAACTCTGTTATTTGTTTAGGTAGTAATCAAATGGGATAAATCTGGTACATATCATTTAGAAAACAATGGTCAGGTACACAAATTACCATACCAACCTGCAGTAAATTCTCCTTGCGGAAAGTCTTGGCACAGCCTTCCTTTGGACACTTGAATGCGTTGTTCTCCATCTGTATCTTCAAACCTCCCACAAACACTGCATAATGCCCACAAAAGAACCTTTATAAATTATTTCAGATGAACCAAATACTATGAAAAATAATGCAATCTAAAATTGCTGATAATACTACTGATCAAGCATAACAAGACTTATGAAACCTAACCTATGTTTCCATTACACTGCAATTACTTCTCTCTTCCTAAACAACAAAATTATTCCAAATAGCAATTGCCCACACCTACTGCATTGCATTAATATTACTGCTCATGTCTTGTCAACAGATCATAGTTAAGAGAGACAACGCATTATGGAGAAGTGCCTATTTCACCACCTTAAGAACTAACTAAAAGCTTACGATAAAAGTAATTTTAGGTATATCTACCTTCAGAGTAATGTGGCAAGGAAAGGATAACATCTGCAGTACAAAATAACTATTTGAGTAGCTACCTACCTGGAACTTGAAATGCATTGCAACATGTTTGAAGTATAGATTTTTTTTTTTAAATGTGTCCCTAACATGAAAATGAAATGAAGAGACCACTCAACGCATATGGAATGGTATTTCAAGATATCATACATGCTGTTGATGCATGCCACTTTCTGCTATAATATAAACAACTATGCCTCATCATGAGACGTATTTTTGTCGCCAGAGGAAGGGTCAAATTATCGATGGTAAAATCACGAGTGCCTATAGGTCTGCCCATGTTGCGGGAATGGTTACAGACACGTGAAAAGGTACGTTGTGCAAGTGGTCAGAAAACACGCTAGCCCCCCCGACGTGTCCTGCATGACTCACACCAATCAGCTGTCACAAAGCAGATCAAGAAACAGCCACAAAACACACAGAGCGCTCCCAAAGCCAGGTAGTCGAGCACATGAGGGTGGTTATCACCATCCAACCCAGAGACGTCACACCTACCACTACCGCCCGGGCAAGGGCACAGTATAAATACCTGTGTGCAACCCTAAAATGCCAGTTGTTTCATCTCCAGTAGCTCGCTCCACCACCTCATGTGCTGGGGCCCTCTAATGCTAGCCAGGTCATCACGATCCTCTACAAGAGCTTCCAGTCTTTGACATCGTCTTCAGGACTTAATAGAAGATCATAACCAGTAAGCTTGCAGAAGTCTGCACAACCAACACCTTCTTTGTCGCATACCCTTCTGGTATGGAGAGCACCACTGCCTTCCTCACGCTGCCCGCCAGCAGCAGAGCAAATGAAGTGCGCCTGGCGAACGTAATTTTATCAAGATTATGCGTACCTCAAAATAATTGCACCCATCATCACTGTATTTCAATGCAAATGTAGTGTGGCAATTTTCGCGCCACCACCCCTCCTTGACCCCTTGTCGTGAACACACTGCCAGATTGATAACTTCTCCATGGCCTCTTAGCTGATAAGAGCGACGCGGTACATTCAAAATTTGACTAGCATTCTGTGTTGGATTACAATCAATTATAGACAGCATTTTGAGACATTATCTTTGTTTAAACAAGTTTAGATGAAATTTTTTAAAATGTATTATTTACAATAATATTTTCCTAGAATTCCATTTTTAGTGTGTTTATTAGCTGAACTGTATTCACAGATAATGTACAGCTGTTACTATACTCAACATAGCAAACCGCCATGCCCGCGCCCGACAAAGGATCTAGGTGCTCGTCCAACTACGTACACGGCCAGACCAAAGCGAGAGCACGGTGCGCACACACGCACTGCGCAACGCCACATAAACTTTTTGATTGCTATGTAACTCATAGCAATGTATGACCCACGAGACCTGTGTAATAGATCTTTAATAATAACTTAATGTTTTAATAATACATAGTCTAATCTTTTCACACACTTTCAATGACCATGTCATACAGTGTTTAGGCCTTCTTTTTCACAAGGGGTGGTCCAATAAGCATTTCTTGGGTATTAAATTAATCAGGAGACATCCAGCTATTAAAATATACATATTTACATTCAATTTAAAAAGTGGTTTTTTTATGTGCTAGAGATGAATGAACATGAACTTTATTCAAAAAATGGCAAGTTTAGGGATATAGGGGTTAGGGAGTGGGTCAAAATCAACCTAAAATTTTCCCTTTATTACGACCCTATTCTCGGGAACCGTGAGGGGTCATAATAAAGGGGTTTTACTGTATATGCTTTCTGGCTTACAACTCTATATGCCAAATTACTGCATTTTTAGTTAAATAAGTACTATGTTTTAAAGTCATGTTAATTTTACACCAGATACAATGAAACAAAAACTTCACCGGAAAAAACTACCTTTAATCACAAAAGAAAATGCCTTTCCCAATAATAATTCTTTATTAAAATGTTTTGCGTAACATTTTCAAGCGAAACCATTTACTTTTAAATACAAGTGATGATAGACACAACTATTTTGAGCGATGCATAATCTTGATAAAATTTCTACTTTTGCCAGGAACACATTTGCTCTGTGGCTGGTGTGTATGGAATGTAAGGGGAGGGGGGAAGGTGCATGGCTTAGCGAGACAGAAAGAGGGGAGAGATAGAGGATGCTAGGTCGCCACGCTCATTGCTATTGGTGACCACTTCCCCTCTCGGCAGTGTGTAGGAAAGTAGCGAGCCAGGCTCGCATGCCGCACCAGCACCACGCCACAGTGTCGATAGAAGTGTTGGGAAGACAAGACACTACACAAAGCACTGCACGCAGTTATAAACTGCAGCGTGAGTAACGTATTTCACGCCAGTTACTACACGCTTGCATAAACAACCAGCTTAAAAACGACAGTTTCCAGAAATATTAGATGGAGGGACCTGAAATATAACATATTTACCTGAAATGAAGACAAGGTTTTTTGACAGAAAAGGAATAAAAACAGTAAGGAGTCGTCTAGAACTTGGGGTCGTTCAATTCAAAACCTAGGACCACAAATACCATAATTGTGAGACACTGCTAGTTTAGTATTTTAGTTTGTGTTACATGCACAACATTACTACGAGCTTCTATTCATAATTTTTTTACTCAGGAAGCAGTTAACCCTCCAAAAATAATGAGACACAGGATTTTGACAAATTCTTTTCATGCTTAAATACTGCGTGTCCTATGGTTGGAGGTATTTTTGTAGTGCTGAGACTGTACCTGTCAACTTTGACAAGGGTCCCATTATCTGATGTCCCCAGAGACATAAGCTTGAAAAGTAGAAGTGAGCACCCATTCTAATTCACTAGGTGAATGACATGTTGATAGGGATTGTCTAAAAATAGATTTTGTGGATTAATGGCTCATCCGATTAGTTGGCTAACCCTAATCCTATTAACTTGCAAATGGCTGCAAAGAAGAAACACTTTGCTGCGAAGCAAAATGGCTCACGTCACGAATATAACACCCGCAAAAGTTTTACAGTGTAAGAAAGCTGCTGCTACCATACAGCCAGAACAGACACGCCTATTTCATTGTAATTAGCTTTTCTTTATAAGTAAATCAAATATATCATATTATTCATATAATAACATTTCTTCTTGAAGGGTTTGTCATAAATTCACACTAAAATACTTTCAACCTAAATAATTTTTTCAGCACTTCACAGGGGTAGTCTTGAATTCAGGTTTAAATATTTTTGCCTTAAATATTGCCAGGGGTAGCCTTCCTTTCAGGTAAATACGGTACTTTGATCGACGCACCATGTTATATATGGGAAATTTTAACATGGCTTTTATGATGAAACTGATGGAACCAAACGTTTCAGCTGGAAAATGTCTCTTGTGGGAACGTCTTAAACGAGTTTTACTGTACGTTAACTTAGTTGAGGGTCCACAGTAGAAAACTACAAACATGACCACACAAACTTAACATTCAAATTATATGACACTCAAATAGATGAAATAAACATTCATTTAGAGTAGAGAGTACGAGAGACATCCTCAGTTTACAGTTATTCCATATCACAAATACATTTGAGCAAATATAAACTGTAATCATGAAGGTGAAACACTACATCGCAAACAGTTTTATGCATATATTCATGAAAATACATGTGACACGAATAAACAGCATGAAGGTTGAAGCATGCCATTGAAAGACTTAACAGAGAGCAGAGGGATGGAGTTCAAACAAGAACTCAAAGTCCCCAAATGCTCAATGAACTCATCAATATCATAACATAATTACATGTTGCGTATTATGCAAAAAGAAGCACTATAAATTATGAAAAGTGACCTCGACTCATAACCATCTAACAAGCAGGGTAAAAGTGACTCACAAGATGACATGACTAACCTGGGTGAAGAAAAGTGCATACACCACAAAATTCAGGCCATCAATCTGCACCACATAACACTTAACGTGTGCCGCTCCTACTACTAATCAACTACGATTATGACTCATCGCTCTCTATGTGAAGTATCTACGAGAGAGTCGTGCACGTGGCCACAAGGTTACACAACCAGCAGGCACGCCGCCTCCCTCCTCCCCCCGTGCTGAGAGCCAACAAGACACCCACCACCGGGCAAGGGCGAGCGCTACCGAAGATGAACGAAGCAGTATTGCTGACTACTGCTGACCAGAGATTTTCAACTCCCACGCCACGGCAGAAGGACGTCAAGGTCATGTGCCTTCTCTGCACCCCGCTGCGGCAGCCTAGACTTCAGCACTATATAAGTCCGTGCACAACGGGGCGCCAGCAGTCATTCTTGTTTCTTCTCTAACGACATCTCGAGCACTGTTCAGTGCTGGAACCTACAGAGATCTTCCAAGTCGTAAGCACGCTCCCAGTGGCTACTTCCAACTACGATGACCAGTCATCCAATGACCCGCGAACACAGTAACACTCGTTAACTTTACTTTGTCTCTTCTAGACACCTGCTTTCATTAGCACAGTTTAGTAGTAAAGTATTTTTCTCGTCTAGAACTATCTTTCCCTTTTAAACCTAGGACCAGGTTGCCTACACCTGGCTAACGTACGTAACCTTCAGCACTCCACTGTTCGGTAGGAACTGGCATGAGTCACATGTTTATTGATTTTCCAATAAACATAATTTTGTTCTCTATCCTTACGCTTTTTCATTTACAGAGTATCTTTCAATTTCGCCCGGTAGGAACAATTTACGTTGTGCACTGCCAACAGAAACAGAGTATTTTCCTAAACCTAGTTAACACACCTACTAGACGGCCGCATGTTTCTTCTCACCACCCGAGCACCGTTAGTGCTGGAGGGGAGGAACAGAGAAGCCACAACCATTAGAAATACCATCAACCAAGGCGGTGCAGCAGGCCCAGGTTATTCCCTTGCTTTGAGCACTGATAGTGCTGAAGAGACCATAGCCTGAGTCTTGCCATTCAACCTTGCTTGAAATCACATCCAGTAGATGCATTGGTGATCCAAACGGCTCCCTGTCTCTGATCAGCCCGTCAAGCGTGGCGGATAAGTGGAGACTTTTATCAAGTTAGTGCCAGCAAGCAGCTACTGGATTGACACTGTTAAATTGTTTCTCGTCAAGGCGTACTATGTGTGTTGTTCAAGCAGCAACACTATGCCTTTCAAGATAAGGCATGGCAGAAGGCGTAGGGAACAAAAATCTAGCATTTCTTGCTGCCAAACAGTTGTCTGCACTTCTCTCTACTACAAAGGAAAGGCAGGTGGAACGGGACTGTGATGCCACACTCAGGCATCAGACAGTCGCGACTGCTCCCGCGGTGTTTGTATATTTTCGACCGAATATTCACACCAGCCCACAGTATCACTCGGTTCCAAGAGGGCTGGTTTGCGAGGCTGAGGCTAGGTATGGTCTGGCCAATTCCAGGTTCTGGAACTGGGAATCTGTCATCTGGAACCATCAATACGGTGTGGAAAAACCCAGTGACCATTAAGTTGAGATCAAGGGTCGAAACCTCAACTCCATTAGCATCACGACGGTCTTCTGAGTAAGTCTGTAACTAACACCTCTCGCCAGCCATTGACCAACCAGTATAAAACTATGGTCTTGGTCTAGCGTATAAATCCAAGGTGATCATGCCAAGCAGACCTTAACTGTGCACGTGTCACACTTGGCTGTCATTTTTGGAGTTCTAAATGTCTACAACTTTCTACACCAAACCATGAACACAGAGGAACTAGGTACAGGTATAAAGAGACAAAATGGTGGCACTCTCTCTCTGATCTCATACTCAACAGTTGGCAGCTGAAATATCCACTTCCCCCCCTTTTATTTTTTTCCAAATTCTTGATGAGCACACAGACAATAAAAGAATAGAGTACTGAATACTTTGCTGTAATACTGTGTTAACAGTATTCTAATACCTAATTTGTCTTAAACCTCAGTTCTATTGCATTTCACATTACATTTTGGCAGACTGAATACATGTAGTGAAATTTAAACCCATCCTGTATTACAGAATGAAACTTGCTAGAAACACACACACCAGGTTAGCATTAACTCAGATTTCATCTCTAAATACTTATGTATTTTCTCAATGCCATACACACTGAAAACCACATACCATACACACTGAAAACCACATACCCTCGCCTTCCTCAGGTGCCAAAGGGGAATACAGCTGTGGTGGTGGCAAAGGAGATGATACCGCAGGTACAGTGGGTGAGATGTCGATAGCCGGTGGTTCAGCATCTGGCTGTGGGGTGCGGATACGGGGCAGAAGGGTCTTGATCCTTTTAGGAGTCAACTGAGTTTCTGATGCCACATGAGCATTCTCACTTGACTTAGCTTTGCCTCCCAAACTTGATCGAGACCTAAACCACCCCACAAACATTACATGTCAAAAATTACTAAAATGGTATTCCAAAATATTACACACATTTTATAAAATGGATTATAGACTCTCTTTTATTCTATATGCTGTTATAGTAACTAATTTCTACGGATGAATTAGTTCCCGTTCTCAATACAGTGACTTAATTTATAACAGCAACAGACACCACTCTTGCAGAATACCTACTATGAAAATTAATAATTTATATGAAACATTTATTAACCAGAAACATAGCAACAAAAGAAACTGTCATGGATGTTGCAGATTCCTGATGTGCACACTGTGTATAAGATTGAGATTGGTCGCCTCATTTATAGAAATTTTACGCCCTGCCCAAACTGACCGAGACGACTACACCTCAACATGTTCCTCCCTGCACAGAGAACTACGCACTTTCAAGGACTGCAATAAATTTAGCTAATGACCTGTAAAAATATACGAATATTGAAGTAAATGGAAGCCTTGTACTGAATATTAGCGAGACATAATGTTGACTGAAAACCTGACGTAAGGTACCGGCACAGATTATCAGCTGTATGTGCAACAGGTCAAGAAACACGGGTGTCTGAGCACCCGTACATGACGTGGCTCTACAGCAAACTGGATGAAGCTGTTGAGTTTCTCTGAGACACCACACTAAGGTGCCACTGTCATCGGCAGCACACTGGAGCACCACTTTGAATTGACGGCAGTGCTAAGGAAGTGCATTTCCCCCAAAAATGAACAATAAATATCAAATGTAGAAATTATGTGATTGGCTGAATTAAGGGAAGGGAGTAGGCATAGATTTTTGTACATACAGTCAAACTCTCTTAAGATGTTTTCTGGGGGACCATGCATTAAAAACTTCTTAAGCAGGAAAACATCTTAAAAGGGTTAAGTGTGTTTTGTTGTAAATTATATCATCAGTACATTATACGTAATATCAATTTTAGTGTTGGAATTACTAGTATATATCATTAAAAAATTCTGAAGCAAGATACAATATACATATATGTCTATCAAATATATATTTATTTTACAGTAAATATGTTGGCCTAAATGGACATTGTTATAGGAAGATCAAAATAAACACACAAATACTTAAAACTCAGATTGAGAAGAATTTGTCCACTGATGTTTGCTTTGATTTTTTGCATATAAACTGGCTGTATAAGATTCCAGTTCCGAGAGGTTCATTATATTTTCTTAGACATCAGGTACACTGCTTAGATAGCGAGAATAGGCTTCCAAGTGCTGCATGGTTTCCGAACATGTCACTGGCTTCGGAGCATCATCTTCTTCATCGTGTTCACTGTGCATCACAGGGTTGTCCAAGTTGCTCCATGGACGAATTTTCACTAGACTTACACAAATTCTCAATCTCCTGCACTTCACAAGGTGGTAAGTCGTAATCTTCTTTCACATAATCATTAAATATTGAAGTGACACCCAATCTTTCCTTCACTTCAGCTCAGATGCTGTCACTTTACTCCACTGTGTCCAATGAAACTACAGGCAGTTCTTCTGGCACGGGGCTGAAACCTGCTTTCCCAAAACAGTTCACAATTGTTTCTTGACTCAATGTATCCCATGATGCGGCCAACATGTGTATGGCATCCAACAAGGAAACTGAGTGAACCGTTTTGGTTGTTATTCTTTGCAGCAATATGGACACCAGGCACTTTTGATACATGTGCTTCACAGTTTGGACAATGTCTTGGTCGAGTGGTTGTAACACTGATGTTGAGTTGGCTGGCAGGAACTCAACGTGCACATTTTTCAGTGTGTAAGTTTTTAGGGTGTGCTGCACATTGGTCCATGAAAAGAAGAATTTTTCTGATTTTGACTGCCATCTTTCTGTCCAAACAAATCAAAAACTCAGAAAATATTTTGCATGTCACCCAAGAAGACACGTTGCTTTTGTACACACAAGGCAGCGACTTCACGTTTTTGAAGCAACGAGGCTTTTGTGACTTGCCTATCACAAGAGGCAACTTTTCAGAACCATCCACATTTGTACAAAACAACACTGTCACTCGTTATTTTTTCTTTTTATTACCATGACATTTATCTGCCTTGAAAAAAAATGTTGAGTCTGGTAACAAATTAAAAAAGAGACCACATTCATCTGCATTAAAGACATCTTGTGCCTTATACTCAGCCAACAGTGGAGGTAAGGTTATGTTATTCCATGCACTCACTACACTGTTTCGTCACTTACACTTTCAGATTCCCCGCAAACAGTTTTGTATACAATTCCTGCACGTTTTCTAAATCTGTCAAGCCACCAATTTGATGCTGTGAATTGTATGCTTTTCGTCTTATTACTGTACTACAGAATGCTGAAGAAACTGGTCTCGTTTGGCCAAAATACTGTTTAAAGTAGAAACAGGGAACTGAAATTGTTTGGCAATTGTCACACAAGCCAGCTTCCTAAGCGGGAAACCATATCTTAAGCGGGAACTTCTTAAATGAGTTTGACTGTATACCCCAGATAGCTGCTTGCTCTGGGAGATGCAGCTTCTGGGACCACCTTAAGTTAAGTACGAACTTTGTATAATTAAGACTCTTCAGGTCAGAACGTATAATAAAATGGAACTCTTAATTTCCATATCTGTAGCAGAAAGTATAACACTTGTAATTTTCCATAATGCTGGATAGTCAGCATTTTAATGGAAAGACTGTTTGAATTTTCATTGAGATGTAATATATTCAGCTTACCTACGAAATATTCCCATAAAAATTCCCCCCCCCAAAACATATTTAGAAATTTGTCAGCATACAGCATATTTTAATGTTTTAACTTAAAGGAAGGAAGAATAGGAAGAAGGGAAACTTTCCCATTCTTGCAATTATTTGTTCACTCATATTTATAAACAAAATAACCTTTATCCCGTACGTGTAAAATGTAATAATGTTGGAGCTCAGCCATAGATGCTATACATTAGAAAATAATTTATCTGCTGCACAAAAGAAAGATATCTTATTTAGTTCGTACACCCGCAGTGGCACAAGTACATAGTGATACGACACCATTTTGTGTAACATGTCGCTGTGGTTTTGCTTTCTCAAGTCACGTTACCATCTGTGGAATAGTAATTGCGTGATGTATATTTGTAAACATTGCAACATAATACGAATTTTCTGTCAAAAGTGTTGTAGGGGAGAAATTAAGTCTGAATTTGTTATGTTTCTACGGATTTGCAACTTAACAATATTTACAGAAATACAAAAATTCAGTGCACCCTATACTTGAAATATTAATTATCCCAAGTTTTCCATCAAAAACTTCTGGTGCAGCCTATACAAACAAAATTGTGATTTATATATATATATATATATATATATATATATATATATATATATATATATATATATATATATATATATATATATGGGGTTATATTTTCGGCCTTAAGAATTTGTCAAAGTTTAAGGATTTTATGACAGAAAGTTTTAAATAGCTTGTAGACATTTTAATATTTGATTAAACCATATGGAAGTTGTCAACATACGCCAGACGTAAGACTTTGCACGTTATGTAAATATAAAGCAACAATTTTGGAAAAGACTTTATATTTTGCTAGAATGTTGCTCAGGGTTGTATGAAGTGTTTATGGGAAAATTTTTATATAGCTCGTATTTATTCAAATATATAATTTGTAGTGATATTGTACTTAGTAATCAAGTTAACCTCAGTATTAACAGCTGTGCATATGCTAAAGTAAACAGCCCAGTATAATGGAAGGTTTTTTAAACAATATGTTAAGAAAGGGTTTTTATGAAATGTTATATACTGTTGTGTATTCTGCTCTGCTGATTTCTCAAATACACAGTTTTTTCAAACCTACTCATGTTGCTAGCGCACTTTACAAACACCATAACTTTGCTGATTTTAAGATGCTGTCTTGGTTGTATGATTGATACTTTGTGTTGCCCTGCAAGCCCTATAGGACGTAGCAAGATTTTCCATGCTATTGGGACTAATGACTCTACAGTCATTCCAGTAGGGGTTTTCATACGAAAATGGTGTCGTGTAAGTATTGTAATCACAACTTGATAATGCTTCTGACTTAAACAGCAGCGCTCCCTACTAAGAAGAGCCATTATGCCATACATGTCTTGAAGCCCAGGGTAGGGTTGGCTTGCCGAGCTGTTACCGCCTGCAGCGCCGCAACCCACTATGCATCCCGTCGCCACACACTACCCTTCCAACCTTCGGCAAACTTCGCACATCTTCGCTGGCTTACCGCCGCCGCATTCTCTACACCTCCTCTCTCTGTTTTTTCTCTCTCACCACACTCTCTCTCTTGTTTCACATGCTGTCTATCTCTCTCTCTGGCTGGATGAGACAGCCAGCAGCTGTGTGTGTGTGATGTTGCCCATTGCAGTAGTTTATTATTTCTATGCCGGTTGACCTCCACACTATCACGAAGAGGCCCGGCAATATTTACAGGAATACGAAAATTCAGTGCAGCCTATAAACGTCAAAATACAGTGTTACAAATGCTCTCCCTCTCATCGCTGATGACTTGGATATGGCAGTAGTCTTGGCTTGTCAGTTGCCATGGGGAAGGAGTGTTTGAACCTTCTTCCACCCTAACAGGGAGCAGAGGTCCCACGGCTATAGCCCCGCCCACAGATTACTCTCCTACTAGGAGTTGACAGTAACCCTGCTAGGGAACCACACAGCGAACTCTGTGAAACACGTAGGGTGTCAGCAGTAACCCTGATGAACCTCTTTTCCCACAAGGGAGACACGGGACGCTTGGGCATCTGCACTGAGAGAGAAGTAACAGCTCTCTGGGAGACCCACCCCGCTCTACCTGCTACACACACTTTGGACCCCATTTTGGTTGCAGAGCCATGCCCACACGTACAGGACACCTACTTCTCGCATAACTCTTGTACCCCTGCCACGCTACTGAACTGGGTGGTGGAAGGTGGCTAAGCAAGCTTTGGCTGCTGAGTCAGAAATTAGAACTGTAAGGGTTTACACTGACCTAAGGGAAGAGACTGCTCACAACTGAGCTCTGACTACGCTTGAGCAACCAGTCCGGAATTAGAAGTCAGTTTGAGTGGATAAGTTGAGGAACTTCTGTCGGATGGCCAGTCCATCCCACGAGCCATTAGCTTTGCCTCAATCTGAACCTGGACACACACTGCCTGCAAACCAGCACCACCAACTCAGCAATCCCAATAATTGTAGTACACTGCTTCTCTCCAAGAGGGGGACTGGACAAACCCACCTCAACAGGACCTACAATCAGGTGTGGTATCAACCTCAGTAACACTACTCTACTCTCAGTGGTGCCCTTGCACCAGGTAGGGACGTGCAGGGTTTGGGCTCTGAATCAACAATGTATGCAATAGTCATGACTTCATTGCCAAAAATATTTTGTGAGTCCTTACATGAACGTGTGATGTGAGGGAGAGTCAGCTGAACTCCCTCTTGTGAGCTCAACTGATGCAACCCTCCGATATACTCGACAATGACCAATCCCAAGAGGTGCTGATGACCTGACTATGTTAAACCACTGAACCCCAGAAAAAATCCTATTTGATAGATAATTTCCACTAGAGATCACAATCTGGATCATTCCAATATGATACATGATGCCGTACCTGAGTGAACAAAGACTTATTCCCTGTTGCACAACAAAACCATCCCATTGCCTGCCCTATGAGTTCCCCACCAAATCCCAGCAGAAAACCTCTCTTACATGGGTACCCCCTTGAGATTGGAAGCAGTCTTCATAGCTTTATACACAGAGCCCAATGCTTTGGTCGGCCTGAGGTAAATTTTAGGTCACCAGCTAGGTGGTTTACAAAATATGGGAGAACGCTTTTTCACTTCCTTATGTCCATGTACTACACAACAATTGGCCTGTTACAGAGTGATCCCAAATAACAGGCCACTATTTGCCACAAAAATAGCATTTTTTTCACAATGCTGACATCCCCATACAGCTGTTATATGCATATAATTGCTATCCTTAAACATAGGCCTCTTACATTAAAACAGACCTACCTAATAAGACTGTGCTCTCTTATTTTCTTTGTTTTTCCACCCGAGCTGCTGGGTACTCCACCTCAATCTCTATCTACAGTGGATTCTCTATCCATTGTTTCTCAGGAGACTAACAAAAAATTTCAATATATGCCGACTTTCAATAAATGTGGTCTTGAAATGCAGATAAATAAAAAATGGGCCCACAGATTATGTTCCATGAATGCAGGATTTCAATCCAACAGAGTTCAATACATAGAGTTGCCACTGTATATCTCTATGTGTATGTATCTACCTATGCCCACCTGCCTCTTAACTAATCATACTACCAAAAATGTTAGCATACTTAAAAGCCACACAACCTCAAATTTACCAAACAACTGCAAGGGCAATGAAACGTGTACAATTACACAGATATCACAAATTACTCACGATCTTGCCTGATGTGACCTGGATGACTTGCTATTGTTCTTCCTCCGGCCCAGTGCAAAGTTGAAGCAGTCATCAGGAAAGGGCTGGTTGTTCTCATCGAAGTACTGCCGCAGTTCTGCCCGCGTCCTCACCTTGCGACCCTCTGGGCTGCATGCAAACAACAGTGTGTCAGTTGCACAAACACGATAATACTCCGTGAAAATCAATCAAGCAATGCCACAAACATAGCTGCCAGCTACTCCACATTCATTACCTAACACTGTACAGCAGCCATCCCAGCAGTTTCCATTACTACCCAATAAAAGAAGCAAGAACACTACAACACCAGTGGCACAAGAATTCCATACATACACAGTTGTTGTATCTTCAGTCTGACGTACGCAGAGCTCTGCAGGACCACTACTGGATGCTCCAGCAATGCCAATCGCCAATAGCTACCAGAAGCTTTCTGTAACTACGAGACATACCACACACGTAACGTCTTTGTCTCCTACAGACACCCCGCTTAGAGTTAGGTTTGTATTAAGTAATTTTTGACAGTTTGTATTTCACTTCTCCAACTAACCTAGGACCAGGTCACCTACACCTGGCTACCATAGGCATACTTCCAACCACTGGTCTTCTTGGCAGGAGAGCACGTGTCACAGTGTTAAATAAACTCTTAATAAACACAGCTTTGTTTCTCTTAACTGCGACTCTCATTCATAGAGTACTTTGTAACTAACTGCTGAGAGGACCTCCATCCGAGTACTGCCGACAGGAAATGGGAAGTTATTATTACTACAAATTAGCTACAACTGGAGACTCCCCCTCAGGCGGCTCCAAGTTGAATACACACCCATTAGACGGCCATCTATTTTATTCTACCAAGTATACAGGTACTGGAGGAGTAGAATAGAGGAGCCCCGACCACTAGCAACACAATCAAGGAGAGACAGTACATCTGAGTTGTATCCTTACCGGAGCACCGGGGTGCTACGGCCTGGAATTGGTTGGGATCACATACCCAGTAATAGTCTTGGCAACCCATA
Source organism: Dryococelus australis (assembly GCA_029891345.1). Taxonomy (NCBI): domain Eukaryota; kingdom Metazoa; phylum Arthropoda; class Insecta; order Phasmatodea; family Phasmatidae; genus Dryococelus; species Dryococelus australis. The sequence continues at coordinate 4,790,909 of CM057003.1, read as the reverse complement.
CGGTTCCAATGCTTCTGATCAGTCAACAACCGTGGGGGATCTTCTGAAGCACCCAATCGTGCGTTGGCAAACTGTTACCAGGCAACACTAATCTAGGGCTATCCGTGTCTGTGGTGCTCGATTCAAGGTCCTCAGTAGCTAAACCTGCTCTATGCCATTAATGTGAGGCATGGCACAAGGAGGAAGGAGCAAAGAGCTGTCAAGGAAGTGTGAAGGTGTGGGTCGGTAGGTCTCCATTAATGAAGGAGGGTCGATTCCCAATATAGCAGTATCTAAATATAATATAAGAAGATAGTCCAGTGAGATTGTTCACGTGCCTCTAGGGGTGTAAACAAAGTATTACCTTCTGGTGTGTCTGGAGCGGGAATATTATTGATCTCTTCTTCTAAAAGTTGGAGCGCTCTTTTCAAGCTTTGTTTTTATCCACTTCGATGATTACACGACATGAGCCCAATTTACGAAACTTGCTATAAGAAGTACGTAAGGTGAAGCCAGATAAGGTTGCGGCCCTATCGTATACGTCTAGGTATACTGCTATGCCACACTCCCGACTCGCCACATAATTCCTTTTAACAGTTCGCCAGTCCAAAGGGGTATATAGCAGAGTTCATGTGGATAGTCGTAATACCTAGTGAAGGGCTCTTCCAAAGATTAGCAACTGCAATATAGTTAGCATTACCTTGGCCAAACTCAGGCTGCCGCTTGGTGTTAGTTCGATTTGCAATGAGGCATGGTTCGCATTACTGGCATTACCTTACGTATTACCAATAATTTAACGTTGTTACTGAAAGTACTTGGGGACACAAGGCTACTAATAAAGACCCTGGAAGTTACTTGGAAAAATATTATGTTTATTCCACTCACGTAATTTATGAAGTTCACAATATAATAACAAGGTGAAATATAAATGCAAACATAAATTATGCACACAAAAATTAATTCACTGCGGAAGTTAATGTTTAAGTAAAACTCGGGTAAAAGCTGACTGCTAAAATTACAAGGACAAATGTGATAATTTGCACAAAAAAAAAAAAAAAAAAATATATATTTAAATTTAGCCCATAGGATTATCCTAGCCTTAATTCGGGGCTTGTCTGTAAGGAACCTTGGCGTGGAATCAAAGAGGGTTCTTCACCACAACTAGGTGAAGACGTGGCTGGAAAAGCCTTATGGAATGCTATAAGAGTGAGTGAAGAGATTTGAGCGGCTCTTAACAGCGCGGTCTTGAGAGCAGATAAGGGTGGTTGGGGCGAGTATGGAGCGGTGCAAAATGAAAGAGAGAGGGAAACGGGAAATTCTCGAGAAAACCCACCGACCAATGGCATCGTCCGGCACGATTCCCACGTGCGAAAATCTGGTGACTCGGCCGGGGATTGAACATGGATTGCCTCAGTGGGAGGCAAGCAGACTAACCACTAAGCCACAGCGACCCCATGTCTATAAGAGACTACGAAGTCATGACTTGGAACGGCAAGAAGAGGGAGGGGAGGAGGTTCAAGACTACGTGATGGCAAACCTCTAATGGCGTTGATGACCCTGGGTTGCTGGGAGGCGGTCGAAGACGTGGCTGGTTCGCGGGATGGTGACGGTCCTCCAGAGTGATGATGGCATCATCATCGAACACTGGTAGGTTGCCAGCACGACTTGAGGGTCTCTGCCCTAGTCAGGATATCCCGGCTTTCAAAGCCTCAAGGTGTAGCAAGACTGAGTTGCCGCCACGGGTTCTGTCCTCTGCCATCTCTGCCCATAGGATGAAGAGCAACTCCTGAGGCCTGGTTGGGGTTACCTTTTATACTAATTTTTCCCAACCATGGGCACTCAAGGGGTGCAGGGAAATTAGCCCTGCCTCCAAGGGGTGGAGCTTGTGACGTCACATGCATGAAGCATGAATCCTTATTGGCATTGCGCTCTGTGTGAGGCATTGACACAACAGGTTCAGAGGCGCTCATTGAGGATATGACTCTCTGCTGATTGGCCCGTTTCCTACAACGGCACAAAGCTTGAACTGTGCACTGTCTCTCTGGTGAGCGCAGCAAAGTAGAGCGGTGCTTCTTCAGGAAGGGGCAATTACCTGATGGCTTCTTGTAGCATCGGGTTAACAATATAAGCAAGGAACACGAGGCTGGAAGTGTGTTGAAGCTCTGTCAACGTTTGGTAGTTCCATGTGTCCTGCTTTTATTACAGTTTTTAAGTTGAGTTGAATTGCCCAATGAACTTTGACAGATCAGATAGGGCGAAGTTGGTCATTTGGAATGTGATTCCTTTAGACACAATAAGCATTATACGTCAGTTTGATAAATTGGTTTAAAGTAATTAAACTCAATAAATATTTGATCACATGAAATGACCTTAGGCCATGCAGGCTACACTTAAAACATCATAAATGGATACTTTGTTCTTTACTCATTCCTCTTCTTCAATGTGCTCCATTTTGGGCCTATAGCAACGTTCCATTTCAGTGTGCATAGAAACAAAATTATGGATCTACTGTTCAATAAAAATTATTTAATACAGAAGCCAATATGAAAGCACATACCTAACAAGAAATACATCCCACTTGCCAGCAGAACTGCCACTTTTTCTTTGAATTGTGTGCTTGTTCCAACCTGGCGGCAACCTGTTGTCCGGCAGAATAATGGACTTTCGCAAACCTGGAAATTCAAATGCCTTGAATTGACAGAACTTTTACTTTACCTGCTCACCTTATGCTTGTCTGTCATACATCTACATCACAAGCAATCAAAGTATATAATACTTATATGTATAAAACTGACTAAACCATAAAACAATCGATCAAGACAAAAAAAAAAAGACAACATTCCAATGAAGCACTGCACCTGTCTGTACAACATGCAAAGCTGATTACAAAGTGGTACACATTCCGCAAAATTGTCATATAAGTAAGATTTATGTTGGGTATGAAAGAATGTGAATATTTTGCAATACTTTAAAATACTAGGATTTGGTTGGATATTTAAATACTTGAAAATAATTTATTAATACAAGTTTATTTTTAATCAATATATACGCTTGTTTCCATTTTGGAGAGAGAGAGAGAGAGAGAAAAAAAAAAAAAATTTAACCAAGCAAGACCAAAATAATAATTATTCAGACACAGCTCAAAATGTGACAAAATTAGGTATTGCAGCTCGTGATAGTCTCCTAATAATGTAATTACCATGGGCATATATAGGCTGCACCACAAATTTTTGATGAAAAATTTCGGATAATTAATATTTTAAATATAGGCTGCACTGAATTTATGTATTCCTGTAAATATTGTTAAGTTACTAATCTGTACAAACATAATAAATTCCTACTTAACTTCTCCCCTACAAATAATTTGTAATATATTGCAATGTTAACAAATATACTTTGGATGACTAATACTCCACAGATGGTAGCATGATACGAGAAAGCAAAACCACGGCAATATGTTACACAAAATAGCGTATCAATATGCACTTGTAGTGCCATGGTGGGCATGTGAAATATGTAAGATATGTTTCTCTTGTACAGCAGAGAAATTATTTTCTTATGTACGACATCTATGACCGAGCCCCAACATATTTCCATTTTACACGTTGACGCATGCAGCTTATATATCTAATCTAACATGATTACGACTCATCGCTACGCGTACCTCTTCCAACACTACAGACATGAGTGAAATGTTGTCTATCCTACAGGCAACGGGAACTTATGAGCGTATTCTCTTCACCTGGAGGATATGCAACCTGGCAGGCACGCCACTCCCGCCCCCCCTTGCTGAGAGCCAACAAGCTGTCTAGACATGGGATAAGGCCATACTGCCACGAAGCAGAAACGCTGACCAGAGTATTCCCACGCCAACCAGGGCAGGAGGACGTCGGGCCACCCCCGCACCGGCAGCCTACAAGCGTCAAGCTCGGAACTGATTCTAACGCATTCTTCTCTAGCGACCTCCCACAGCACTAAGTCAGTGCTTGAGATCTTCGGAGAATATTGTTACTTTCAAGTATGCCCCAGCTGCTACTTACTACATACGTCGACGACCAGCGAACACAATCACATATTTATTTAACTTAACTTTGTCTCCTCTAGACATCTTTCACTCAGCAGTTTAACTTAACTAATTTGTATTCGTTTAGAAACAGCTTTTCCCTTTTTACTTAGAACTAGATCGCCTACACCTGGATCATCAGTTACCTTCATCCCTCCACGGTTTGATAGGAGGTAGCACGGGTCACGTGTTTATTAAAATATTCAATAAACACTCATTGTTCTCTACCTTTCTGTTTTTCATTTCTAGGGTATTTGTTTGTATTAACGGTTGGAAACAGACTATGCGGTGCACTGCCGACAAGAACCGGGAAGTTTGTTTAAACCGAGTTAGCCTGACTGGAACCCTCTCAGGTGTCTGCAATACAGAAGACATACATATTAGACGGCTGCCTGTTTCTTCCCTGTCACACATTAGAACTAAGTCAGTGCTCGTGGGGGAGAAACAGCGACACCACAACCACTAGAAACACCTTCGCATCCGGAGTGGCAACAGACTAGGTTATTTCTCACCATTCACACTAAGTCGGTGTGCGGTGACCCCGTAACCTGAAGTTTTGCCGTTCAACCTAGTGCGAATGCACAACCAGTAGAGACTTGGCAGTCCCCACGGCTCCATGTCCCTGATCAGCCTGCATACTGTGGAGGATCAGTGCAGACTCTCATCGAGCTCGTGCCGGCAAGTCACTATTGGGTTACACTGTCAACCTTCCTGCCTAAGTACATCGTGTAGACTATAGAACTGTTTGCCCTAGGCTTCGTGAGAAGAGCAGTGGTAGAAAATGCAGGGAACAATATTTGACTCAATCTGCTCAAACTGTGGAATGCATTACCACGTCAAACACTGGAGAGGCAGCTGGAACGGGACCACGCAACCGAACATAGATGTCAAGCAGTCGGGCCTGCTCCGGTTCTGGTAATAGATTTCGCATCCTACTTGTTATCCTGTTGTCAAAAGATTACCGACTGGTAGTGAAGTGCGTCTAGGCTGGGATAACCTCTGCTTCTGGTCTAACGATTCACACCTGCGGAACCTCAGCTCCGGCATAGACCGAATTCGCAGTGCCTAGATGAAGCGTACCCGACTAAAGCACCCAGAAGCTGGAGTAAGTTCTAACCAGCACCCCTCGCCACCCGTCAACTACTTAAACCAAACTACCCCATTATTGGTATAGCGGACAAAATCCTCGATCAACATGCTAAGTCAGTCTAATTGAGCACGCGTCAACGTGTGGGATGACGGATATTTTGTTTATTAATGCGAGTGAACAAATAATTGCAAGAGTGGAAAAAGTTTTCCCCCCTTCCTCTTCCCTTCCTTCAATAAGTTCAAACACTAATATGTACTGTATGCTGACAAATTTTTAAATATGTTTCGGGTAATTATTTAATGCAAATATCTCATATATAAGCTGCCCCCCAATTTTTGTAGTAATTTCCTGTGTTGTGTGTTTAATACAAATCTCGTTATTACAAAGTGCTGAATTTTTAGGTCACCACAGTTTTGTGTTAATGAGGTTCGACTGTATATCTATTTTAGATATGAAACTACTTTTGGAGTAGTATTTGACAAGAGAAACACAATGCGTAGTGAAATATTTTTTGGCTGCTGATATAACTATGGTCTTGTACATACAATCTTACACAGCAGGTGTTCACGTAAATATCCAGCTTGTAGAAATAAGCTTTGGCTGCACTTGGGTGATACCTTACAAGGCCAAGTGTAACCTGATTGCCTCCCCTCACATGACTAGCAAAGTGGGAGATGGTTACCTAGCAGCCTGCATAACAACATCGAATCCTCCCTCTCATGGGCCACTGGTTGGGGGGTAAAGGGGGTTTGTGAAGTATGGCCCCTCTTATAACAACGTATATTGTGTTCCGATTGTGCTCACTATAAAATACTCTGTTGCAGTTTTTTCCCCAATATTCATCAAGTTTACTTTCAATGTTGTGGAAGACCAATCAAGAGCAGCAACATTTCAAAAACCTGTGTGTCAATAATAGTGAACATATTTTAAATCAAGGTTGCAAGTAGGCTGCTAGGCTTGAATTACTGAACATAATTTTTAATTCATTGATGCATGGAACTTAAAAATCTAAACTAATAAGCTTAAGACTTATCGCCTAGAGTATCTCTTCCACCACTACACACGTGATATGACACGTTGCCTACCCTACATACAGAAAAAATATATAAGCGAATTCTCTCACCTGGAGGATACGCAACCCGGCAGGCACGCCGCACCCCCTACTACATGCTGTGAGCAAACAAACTGCCCAGACCTCAGGCAAGGCCGAGCGCCACCGACGAGGCATGAAGCAGAAACACTGACCAGAGTATTCCCACGCCAACCATGGCAGAAGAAAATCAAGCCTCCCCTGCACCCCACAGCAGCAGCCGGCAAGCTTCCACTATATAAGTCAGGATGCTGCCGAGCTCGAGAGTCATTCTTGTTCCATCTCTTGCGTTTTCCCAACAGCACTGCTGGGACTGCCAGAGATCTTCAAAGCATTGAGTATGCCCCCTGTGGCTACTTCACTGTCGAGGACCAGTCAACCCGTCAACCAGAGAACATGCTTACCAATAAGTTAAATTCACTTTGTCACCTCAAGACATCTTTATTAACCAGTTTAGAAGTATTTATATTTTCTCGTTGAGCTAATTCTTTCCCATTCTCCATTAGAACCAGGTCGCCTACACCTGGCCAGCATAGGAATCTTCAGCACTCAATTGCCTGGAAGGAGGTAGCATGCGTTGTTTCCTACCTCTCAGCATTTATTTCTTTGAGTATGTGTCTGTGTGCCTGCTAGATACGGGTTGCTACGTACACCTTTGACGAACGGGGAATTTATAACTACTGAATTAACTTCGGCCACAGGCACCCTTCAGGGTTTCGTCATATTTTCACAATCCCATTAGATGGCCATCTGTTGCTTTCCAAACCACCACATCATTGCTTCCAGTGACGGCGGAGAGGAACAGAGGAGCCACAACTACTAGTAACACCTTTACCCAGAGAGGGGTGACAGTCTCAAGTTATTGCGTTAATCCACAGCACTGCTTCCAGTGCCAGGATAAACTGTGTCTTGAGACCTGCCATCCATTCATGTGGATGATAACTTGTATTTAGTTTGTTCGTGTCCAGGGGTACCCAGTAAACTGTGAGCAGAGACTTTATGCCTTTCAGCCAGAGGCACGGCAGAAAGCTTACGGAGAGATACGCAGCGCTCCTTCCCGCCAGACACTGGAAAGGCAGGCCAAATGGGACCTCGCCACCCAACTCAGGCACGAGTCAGTATCGACTGTTCTGGTTGTGGTATTATTCGTATCTCTGTGCATATGTATTCACCCATCATTCCATCATGTGGTAAGAGGATTGTTGACAGGTACGGAGGTTAGATTCGGTTGGGAAACATCCACTTCTGGACCAACGAATTTCACCTGTGGAATCGCAGCCACGGTGTGGGCCAAGCCAGCTACGAGTGGACAAAGTACACCACCAACACGGCACCCAAGAAGTAGAAATAAGGAAGTACTAACCAACACCCCTCGCCTCTTGTCACCTATCTAAATTAATCACCTCACTTTTGGTCTAGCGGACAGAATCCTCGACTGTCGTGATCATTATTCTAACCGGTCACATATCATATTGATAGTTATTTTTCCCATTTTCACAAAGGTATTTTTGTCTAATTTGTAATTATATTACTAGTAACCATAAAGTATAAATTTCACAAATACTTTATGATTTCACGAACCCTCTAGTCATGAAACATGTGCATGTTTTGTTAGTTTTGGTCATTTCCCCCCCCCCCCTCCCACCAAAAAAAAAACAACCCCATTCATACACACACACGCGCGCACTTTCAGGATATTATAATGTATGCTTTGAACATGTGAAATCAAATTTGGTTTTGTCTTAATTTTTGTTTGTTATGTCTAAAGAATCATTACTTAAATAACTACCCTTGTCAAATTCATACTTGTAAACCAAGGGTCTACAGCAGGTAGTTATCAGTAAGACTGCTCTGACCTTCAGTGCTCTCCACAATGTATGCCTCCTCTCCTTCAGGCTGCCATTTTTCTTTCTCCTCCTCTACATCTCCCTTCACCTGACTTGATGAAATCTCTGCTTCTCTAGTAGGGCTCTTTTTTTGTTTGGGCAACTCTGCACTGTCTGTAAAATAAGAAACACTTTCCAAATTGGTTGTAATATAGATGCAAACATAAACGAAAAATGTTCATTTAACACACAATTGAATGCAAAGATAAGATAATTCTCAAATTAAAGATGAAAAATAATGGAGGGGTACAAACTGCCAAGAAGCAAATACCTATGCAAGATTTACTCGAAATATTATTTACCTAGTTATTTTGCAAGCAAATGACATTGACAGAGATAAATTATCTGTAGTCATGTAGCCATTCTGTCTTCAAAGCAATTAAATAGCAAAATGTAATTTGCAAGACAGTGAAACAGTGCAAAAGTGTTGACCTTATGATGAATCATGTGGGTTGATGCGTGCCGCTTATACAACTAATCTAATACGATTATGACTCATCGCCAAGAGTACCTCTTCCACCACTACAGACATGAGTGACGTGTTGCCTACCTTACATGCAACCAGAATTTATGAGCTTATTCTCTTCCCCTGGAGGTTATGCAACCCGGCAGGAACCCCACCCTCCCTTTCCGCGTGCTGAGAGCAACAAGCTGCCCAGACGTCGGGCAAGGCTGAGCGCCAACCAGGGCAGGAGGAAGTCACACCTCCCCCACATCCCGCACAGGCAGCCTACAAGCTTCCACTACATAATTCAGGACGCTGCTGAGCTCGAGAGTCATTCATCTTCTTCTTCTCTTACGACTTACCACAGCACTGCTCAGTGCTGGGACCTCTAGAGAACTTCGAAGCAATGAGTACGCCCCTTGCGGCTACTTCACCATCGACGATTAGTCAACCAGCAAACACGCTCACTAACACGTATGAAATTCACTTTGTCTCCTAAAGATAACTTTCTTACACCAGTTTTGATATATTATATATTTTCTCGTTTAGATATTTCTTTCCCGCTTTTCCATTAGAACCAGGTCACCTACATCTAGCCAGCATAGTAACCTTCAGCACTCAATTGTCTGGTAGGAGGTAGCACGAATCACATGTTTCTTGAATCATCAATAAACATACTTTTGTTTCTTACCTTACCACTTTTATTTCTGAGAATATCTATCGGTTTGCCTGCTATACACAGTAAGTACACCATTGACGATAACCAGGTAATTGATATAACCAATTTAACTTCAACAGCGGACGCCCCTCAGGGGTCCATCATATTTTCTACACACCCATTAGACGACCACATGTTGCTTTCCAACTGCCACAGCACTGTACCAGTGCCGGCGGAGAGGAACAGAGGAGCCACAACCACTAGCAACACCACCCAGGGAGAAGCGACAGTATAGAGTAATTACTTTATCCCATAGCCTATATGTAATTATCGGTAATAGTTAGTGCTGTAGCTTGAGACCTGCCGCCCATCTTTGTGTGAACGCACATCCAGTGGTGGCATTGGTGACACAAACAGCTCCTCGTCTCTGATCAGCCTGCATGCGTGGGGGATCAGTGGAGACTTTACAAAGCCTGGTCAGGACGCCAAAGCCAGACTGACACTATAAACTGTGTTTAGTTTCTTCATGTCAAGGTGTACCTAGCATACTGTAAGCAGAGACTCAATGTCTTATGACCATAGTCACAGCCGTAAACGTAGGGAACGAAACGCAGCGTTCTTTGCCACCAGACAGTTGAGTGAACTTCCTCAACCCACTACAGAGCGACAGGCGGAATCATAATATCTTATTGCCTCTCAATTAAAATAATTCCAGTTATAAAAGGAGAATCTTTACTTTCAAGCACCACTACGAACGTTTAATTCATATTAAAGGCAAAGTTGATGCTGAGAAAATATTAAATTGCCAAACTTTAAATAGATTAAAAGACTCTTCTGACCTATCCAAAGTCCATCTGACCTAAAAATGAGACGTTCACAAAACATTTAAAAGATACAAATTAAAACTTGTAAAGCAATTCAAGCACAGACAATCTCAAATGAATCCACTTGCCGGTGGGTTATTCAAAGCGCTCAAACTAGTGCAAGTTGATGCTGTCCCAATTCAATACCATGAATTTTTCAGGTGACTAGCAACAAGGAGGTTAAAGTTTAATTATCATGAAAACATTTCAAAGAAAAGGTACTATGGGCACCACATACTAAAAGTTAATCCAAACTTAAATTTTGAAAACACCATGAAAAACCAAACAGAATTTACAATGCAAATAATATAGCGCTCGTATAAAACCCTAACTCGAATTTCCAGAAAATTTCTACAACATGTCACGAACCCACCTAATCATGCGAGGTTATGTCTGTATAACAGAGTCCATCACGGACTTACGAGCAGGTAATACAAGAGAGGTATTATCGCTGAGCTGACCTAAGTAGAAGTGGACGAGCTTTGCTCAAAAGCAAGCCTCGTCTAGCCACAAAATATACCAACCAATCACATCACTGTTGCTTACGCATGCACAGAAGGGGTAGCTAAGAAGTAGGCAGGAAAACAGGAGGGGAGAAGAAGCAAAGTCAATCGCAGGTGGAGCAACATTTCAAAACCTTTACACCTTTAACGCTGGCAGCGCAAGCACAAGCTGCGCACATATAAATGATTTTTCTTAAATTCCAACGACTTTAAGAAATAGTTTGTAATATTTTCAAAAGGTAATTAAGTAGTTGAATGAATACAATTACCAGGAGGGTATGCGCTACGCAGAGGTAGCAAGAAAGGTCAGGCCAGTACTTGTCTAATAACAGGTATTCAAGAACAAGGTGAGATAGTGGAACAACGCAGTCTAGCACACTGCTTACCCACAACAGGTATTCTCAATAACAGGTATTAGCAACAGATATCGACTGGGAACAGGAACAGGTATGGGGTGTTTCTCAGAAATACTGGTTTAGTTCATCTAGCTACAAGGGAGGGGGTAAGCTCTTGTAGGTGCCCAAAGGAAATGAGCATTTGCTAAACTTTTTCCCTTATCCCATTGTATTTGGAGAAAGGCATCTGGATTCACACAAAGACATGCTCACATCTGTGAGGCGAAATGCAGGGAATGTGTTTCCTACGCAGTGTGTCTGCCTCCGCCGAGTCTTCCCAATCCAAGGAACGACCGCTCCAGCATTGAAAGTGCAATGGAGTAGGCGAACACCGAACTGACAAGCTCGTCCGAAGGCGAGGGTGCAGGCCTCCTTAGACACTTCCCAATCCAGTGAACGTCTCCTCCAGCACTAAAAGTGCTGCGGAAAAGAAGAGCACCTGACTGACAAGCATGGTCTGGAGACGGAGTACCTGTGAGTCGGCTCCACCGTTCTGCCTACCACGGTATGCAGAACGGTTGGCCTATAGTGAGTGTGTGTAGGTTTGATAATCAGTGTTTTGGCTCAACTAGTAATGTTCCCGAGATCATCTGCATTTCCCCCACGGAAGAGGTCGAATAGGATAGGTGTTAAGTCTATAGGAATGTGGTACCCAAGAGTCGAGTTAAACACAATGTTCATTCCACGTGAGAGGAAATAAATATGTGATGCCACACTACCTCCTAAGTGTACAAGAGCTTAGGGGAAGCTAATGTCTGTGCAATCCAGGTAGAAGAGAGCATTTACTGAACTGAACGGGACAAGGTAGATTAGCACTATGCAAACTACTAAATCTGAATCTAACTACCTATCGCATTATTGCCCAGAGGGGGCCGCAGTGTCCAGAGGCATAGACGACTTGGCGTTTATTCTTCGGCATGGTGCTTGGATTATTAAGAAGGTAGCGGAAGGAATTATCTTAGCAAGGAGACCAAGAAGTGTAAGTCTCTTCGGCACTGAAAGTACGGTGAAGAAGGAAGGTAAGCTAGGGAGTTTGATAAGCGAAGGCTTAAGGTGCAGGCTGCTCAGTCCCTCAGCGGCTAGCGTGGTGAGGAAATGAAGACTGGAGCCGAGTTGAATGTTAATTCTCCTGTATATACTCTGCCGGGCGGCTGCCTCTGCGTTCATTGGCTGGCGTCTTGATGTTGAGGGGTTGCCACTGAGTGCTCAGGAAGAAGAATTAGAGGAGGTGGGGGGTGGCAAAGGAATAGCTAGCTTCTCTGGCGTGACATCACCAGCTGACTTGGAGAAGCATGGAACACAGCGAGGAAACACAGTGTAGTAGCCATTTGGCAGTGGACAGTAATACTCCTGGCCTTCGGCTGCATAACTTCCGTGGGCCAGTGAATAATACAATACATACCGCTGGGCTGGAACATCCATTCTTGCCAAGGTAAACAGTACAAGTTCAAGTCACTTGGCGGCAGATAATGACAAACTCCATTGTGATCAGAGGCAATGCATGCTATGCTTATGAGCTGAAGTCGTTAATTCCCATTGTTAAAAACGCGTCATGCTCTTAAAATTTTCATCCAAGAGTACTGCCGTGCCTGTAAGGCAAGCAGTGGTTGAAAAACTAATCATGAATTTTGTGTGTGACACACTTCAACCATTTTCAGTTGTTGAAGAGTGAATCATTTATAAATCATGTGCAAGGTCTAGCTCCTAGATGCGCTGTCATGAGCAGACAGATAGTGGCGGCATGTCTTAAGGCTCTGCTTCACATATTATCTAAAAATTCTTTGTTTTCTTACCATAACTTCAGTTTCACAGGTATTATTGAAAATGGTTTACGAATGATACGTAGTTATACAATTTCTTTTTGCTGCAACTCTGTATTATCACATGCACGTTATGTGTCCCAGAAGTGATACAAATCCTAAATGGCAGCCACCCCGGCCAGCATTCTGTCTCCATTGATAAGGTGGATGCCTGGAGATGGGAATGCACCTCAAGGAAGATAATATAAATTGCCCTCGCATAACTAAATCCAGTGAGAAGGGTGACAGGTCGACCACACCAGTGAAGCTGGCCATGAGCTCGCGCAGCCGATACCACCCGCACACAAGGAAAACTCTGCTGCCAGCTACCCATGAGAGATAGCAGCCAGTGCAACTCTGCCTATGAAGAGAGAACCCACCTCGCCAAAGCTGTCCGAAGGCCAAATGTACCAGAGACACCCCCTAGCCCAGAAGAATAAAGGAATCTGCACCACCGCAAAACAACAGTTGATACCAGCAGCTCACCTTAGCACCAGTTGTGCTAAGACACTCTGCATTGTCTGCTGTCCTACACGCCTCGTAAACACCCAGGTATCACCAGTGACCAATGCCGGACTTCAAGCACCTGCCTGCTACAGCCCTGAAGAGGAGTTGTTCCCTCCACACTTGACTCTTGCAGTCAACCCCACACCTCATGCTTTCCCCTTAAGTCCCTTCAGAACAATTCAGCTTCAGTTAAGAGTACAGTTTTTATGACTGCTACCTAATTCGTTACCCTTGCTCTTCAAGCAGGCCCTTTCAGCAGGCTCTTCAAGCCAACAGTCCTCTTCACCTGTCTTTTGCTTTTACCTTTAGTAAGTTAATCAGTGCACTGATTTACAGTATGGGACACCGTGTTCTATTCTGGACAGAATAAAACACGTACCTAGTCTAACCGCCGTCTGTTCCTTCTTGTGTAAACTGTGTGTAGTTTTTTCTGGAGTCCCCCGCAAAACTGAGGCAAGGAACCGCAGTTTGAGAGCTGGCTTGCCAAATCTAGCATAGGACTGCAGCCTGTCGCCTAAAGATGACGTGATGTACATCACCCAAAACACAACCCATTAGATGGCCACCCATACTATCAACCAGGTATGCAAAGGTACTTGGTGCATGCGTACGGTAAAGCCCCGACCACTGGCAAGACACATGAAAGACTAGATCACTTGTCAGCTAACTCACTCCATAGACCACATATAGTCCTGCCGGAAGGAGTGCCGGGCCCGACAAAATGGTATCTATCCCTTCTGGACTACACTTAACTAGGGACATACATTGCCTGCCACCTCAGTGCAGACGTGAACTGTTGTACCTCAGCCCTGATAAATAATGTTCACCCACAGAGTAGAAGTGAATGGAGCAACAGGAAGGCAGCTGCTATTCTCACCGAGAAACAAGCACTGCTTAACCAACCTACGCCAGCCTTCAGTTACTTGATCCTCCGAGAACAAGCTCAAGCCGCCTGCTGAATGTTGAGGCCTCACCTCGTAGTCTTTTCCTCGCGTAATTTGTTGGGCCCCGTAGTGAAAACCCCTGGAGCTGCTCATCCTGTCGTAAAGTACCTTCGCCTGGGCCTGTCCCTGATACCGGGTGTCGAGCCAGCCAATGCCACTGGACCAGACCCATCAGCCATCGACAGCAGGCCGGAAGCCTGCTTGCGTCTGCGGAGCAAGCCCCTCGCTGGAGTCAACCAGCAGACACAGTCACCATCAGCTGGCCGGGTGACCCTATCCAGGACCTACACTAAGTGTTTGACCCACGGCAGTGAAGCACATCAGAGGTAAACCAACGGCCCTGCCAACACCACGAACCCGCAAGCCCGGCTAGATTTAGTACAGGCCCTGCAGCCTACCCGCCTGACTGTTCAAAAGCACAATCAAGGCCAAGCGCCAGATCCTGCAGAACCAGCCACAGTAAGATATGCACCCCGGAGCCTGTGTGTCTGACCTAACATGAAGTAAAGATCTAGTAGACACATACGTGCTCCTGCCCCTAAATCCGTTGCACATCATGTTTGATTATAGAAAATTTATAATTTACTAGTTGTTTAGTATTTTTGTATCTAATTTTCACTGTATGTTATTTCCTGCTTGCAAAAAGGCAGAAATTTATTGATAGAATATAAACATATTCACATAATAAAAAGTAAACAGAATGCACAAGTAGTCACAGGGTGGTACTTTTAGATACACACAAACAAACAAAAGTCAGACAAACACATTTGCCATGCGGATATACGGTCACACAATGTTTTACTGGATAGACCAGCTTCATCAAGTGGCGAGCATTGGCACATTGCACTGCAATTAATGTTCACGGGCTCGTATCTCCCTTAATATTAAGTAATATAAAGTATTCTGTATATTTCCCACTTTATTTTGCATAACGGGTCAGTCGAATTATGCCACACTGTATATTCACTGGTATATAGAGAAGAGCATTACTAAAACAACCATTCACAGTGCCCAGAAATAAGATTCTTAGAAGTCTATCCCTATAGACATTTCTGAGAATATTGGATTGATTATAACCCACCCCTAATCACTATACATAAAAATTAGGAAATTTTTTTCATGAAGTCTGTCTTGAATCATCTCTCAAAAATGATAACATTTTTAATTCATCATAAATTAATTTTAATTGGCAGATGTTTTCTGAAAAAAATTATAGCTTGGAGGCTTATACTTAACCTCCACTTATATCACAAAAAGGCTAAAAACATTCATTGGTGCAAGGATTTACCGAGCATCACAAGTCCATGTTCAATTGTCAGTCACTTCATAGGGCTTTCGCTGCTCTTATCGAACACTAACAATTCCGTTTGTACCAACATCGAAATGTCATTCAATTGGAAAAATTTTTTTTCATCAGATTGGCGATCATGCAGAGTTATCCTTTTTTACGTTTAAGATCAAATCAACTTTAATCGTACACACATTAAGCAATAAGCAAACAATTTAATAAATGTTTTTAATTGTTTATGTTGTAATTATTCCACAAGGGCTGTTTATCTTGGCGTGCATTCCTTATCACCCTGGGTTGAGGCTGACGACAGGTTTGCCACCTCCGCTCGAGGCTCTGGCTGCTTTGACGTCACTGGGGACAAGGGAGCTGCGATCCTGTGGTGTCGCTCATAACTTTTTTCTCTGCTATTGGTGGGTCCTTGACTCGTAGGGTAATATAATTGCTGTTGCGGGGGTGGCGACCGCATGTTGAAGTTTGGACGGGTAGTACAATTTAAATAATTAAGAGTGTTAATTATCTTCCGTGTCTGTAATTGTCCATCCCCTGGATTAATCCTGTAGCCATTTGGATTTGTGTATGCTGCTTACGACTTGCCCCAAGGCTCTCAGCGCTTGCTGATGGGGCGAAGTCGACCTGTAGTGGGCAAACTTGCACTGCGCAGCATGTGACATGTATCTATTTCATTCATAGAACAATCAAAATGTTGGGAATATATCAGCCGCCATGTTAAGTTTACAGAAACAAAGAAGGCATTTGTAACAGAAAGTGGGGTGGGTGGGGTGGGAGCATAGCTTTCTGGTTGGTCCACAAGCACAAAGCAGGCTCGGAGCACAAGAAGTACACATTCACTGGTTTGGTTAAAGGTGTTCCTGATTTTTGTAAGCTGACATTAATGTACCATGAGATAAGTGGCCTTTCGTGTTTAAATATCTTGTCTATTTGTGTCCCCCTTCGGCTGTAACTGTTGAGCGACAGTTTTGGATTGCGAACACTCCACACGTGAAATGATGCAAGTGGGCCACACAATGGTTCAGTTACTCACCTCTCTGTTTCTTGGCCTGTGCAGATGTGGAAGGCATTGGTTCTGGTTCGACAATACCCTTCCTACGCTGAGGCCGCTTCCTGCCATGGCTTCTCCCTCCATCTACTTCATCAACAGGCAACTCCTCAATTCTCACAACAATCTCCTCTGACTCATCCGTACTGTGGCGTAAGCTGCTTCGCCTGCGTGTCATTGTCACCTCTGCTGGTGTCTTCAGGCCTACCTCTGGCTGTAAAAAAGAAAATAATCCTGCAGAAACCATAAAGGGAGAAAAAATATTAGAACAGAATTCTACTGTCCGGAGAAGTAAAGTGACCTCCACACACACACATCAGGTCCACAAAACATCCAGACCAACTTTACACATTTATAAACCATGGTGGTAGCTTCTAAAATAATTGAATGCATCATTATCTCAGCATCTGTAAAACTGAAGTGTGCTTGAGCATACTTTCTCCAATGCGAGAATCTAAGATCAAAGACTATGGCAGTACACTCACTGCACATCAGGGGAGGCTTCCCCCTACATGTGGCTTACTCCAGCCACCCCTTGCTCACCACATCTCTCGAGGATATTTATTTCTTTGCACACCCTCCAGAGAGGGCAGTTCATGAGCAGTTCTCTTTCGAACTCTTGCTACCTCACCACGCTTGCAGTAATGCTTGCCTTCAGCAGTAGAAGTTTAACTTAGCGTATAACGCTACTATTATCTGAAGGTCTGTTTCTCAACACACTAGGCAGAAGCTCTTGAAGCAAGGAGAAGGATCCGTGACAAGTGTTGGCCATGTGCCTCGTCCACGCTGGACAGCTTTATCGGGGCCCCTCTCGCCCTGAAATTCGATTGATGCCTCGTTGTCACCCTGCAGCAAACAGCTTGACAAACTTGGTCCCTCGTCAATCAGATGTTAACGGTCACAGGTCGGAGACCAATGTCTTGTAAATTTATTTTGATGGAATAAAACATACATCTAGCAGTTAACCTCTTTTTGGTCTAATAATTCTCTTTCGCTTTTACATTCCTTACCCGCTTTGCCTTCTGTGTGCACATCCACTCAACTACTTCTCGGTGCACGCACTAACGTCGCAGTAGAGTTTCGAACCAAAGACCCCAATGAAGGGTGCTCCCCCCTTCGACAATGTTTGGTGTCTAGTGCTAGCTGGTCATGCCGCTCTTCTACCGCCACTGTGGCAATGAAAGAGAGAATCTTTCTCTGAGACTCCTGAGGCTAGAGGAGAACAAACACGTTAAGTTACTACGACTCTCAGGCTACAAGCTGGACTGAGAGCAGTAGGGTCCTTACGTGAGGAACGCTGTGAACATAGAGGAGCAGTTGAGGTCTATAACTGGTCACGCCCCTACTTGAACTTCTCACCGAGGGGGATAAGGAGACCCTCTCCCCAAGTCGCTGTAGACGCGACCACCGTCCATTGTGAAGCACACACTGCGGCGCCAATCGATCGATAGGTCTCTCTGGCAGGGGTTTACCCACAGGCACCAGCTCTAGGAAGAGTAGACTCATTCCTGGATGCACCATACCAGAACCTTTCCTCCCCCGTGCTGCTACGCAATTTTAAACCACCTTTACGGTCGTGCCTATACCCACTGAATACACTA
The DNA here is from genome assembly GCA_029891345.1 of Dryococelus australis. Classification (NCBI taxonomy): domain Eukaryota; kingdom Metazoa; phylum Arthropoda; class Insecta; order Phasmatodea; family Phasmatidae; genus Dryococelus; species Dryococelus australis. Next base: position 4,772,738 of record CM057003.1, on the reverse strand, counting down.
AATCATAATTCTTTATTCTTTCTTTGTTTCATAATCCGATAATATCATGACACTGCATAGCTGTGTTCCCACAGTTATTTCCTAAATGCCCCATCACAGAGCGAGGCAGAAAAAGGCAGACAAGATCACAAAGGTACACATTACATGATCTGGTGAACCAGAGCCTAAAGCCCCCAGGGTGCGCACTCAGGAGTGAGAAGAGGCAGCCATCATGCGATGGGCCACGTGCATGGATTTAAATAACTGTACAAACCATATTATAGCTAGGACTGCAGATCCCCTTCAGGAATCTGTATGTCTCATACACACACCACTTTTGATGGCCATCTGTTCTATGCACTCAGGTGTATAGAAAGGTATAGGTACTCATCCAAGAAAGACAGGACATCCACCCAAGATTGTACTGTTACCTGAGAACCAATGGTCCTGGCAGGAGTATTTGCCCGGGATCTGGAGGCCCGACATGTGTTGGATCACACTTAGCAGTAGAAGAAAGACTGCCCAAACGACCCAAAGCTCCAGGTTCGTGCACAAGTGGTGCAGGACTGATTGCAGCACACAATTCATGTCATCAATTACCATTGGTTATACACTTATCTAGGGCTCTGTCGACTGCTTGCACCTATCAAGGGGACAGTTAAGTACCAACTCAGCCTCTATGCCATTTGGGGTAAGGCACTGAGCTCAAAGAAAGGAACGAAAGATAAAGTTCATCGCTGCCAAGCGAGTTTGTGTCAGTAACCTCTCTGCACCTTGCGGAGACCCCCCTCGGTGCAGAGCTCAGGCTGCCCGACACTTGGAGAGGCCCCCCCCCCTCTCTCCAGTTGACACCCTTATTTTCTTCCCCACACATGCTAGGCTCGGCGTTGACTACCATCCAGCTGCTCGTGCCATGATAACTTGTACTGACACCAGATCCAACATAGCCAACACCTTCTGCAGCAGCGAAGCCGCACACTGGAGCAGGAAGTACCGTACCATAATGTATGGTAACTCACCATCCAGCACAACAGAGATGGCTGGTCCCTGCTGACCCACTGCTTCATCGGCGCCAAAGAAGCAGGTACCCAAATACCCTGGCAAGTCTGTTCTATCTAGTGTAACGGTAAGACATACATATTGCGGTACTGTCCACACCTGATTTTGTGCCAAGTCGCCAGCCTACACTACCAGTATTAACATCCAATAAGAAACCACCTCAGAATAAATAATCTGTTAAAATCCAAACGCGCCTAACCTAGCGCAAACCAAAACCATTTTGACCAAGTCTCATCAAGTTTAACGTGACATGCATCACTATTAAGAACAGGTCAATTTCACAATTAATATTGACACACAATATTATAAGGTTTCTATAAACATTCCACTAGCTATTTAAACCACACAAAATAGAATCATGATTTAAGAAATATTTTATTGTGGGCAATATAAACAAATGCAAGATAGCCCTGATAAGAAATTTTACCTTCATCCTGACATCTTCCTCAGGTGACTCCATCTTACAGTCTGTTTCCTCTGTCATTTTGCCTGGTGTGTCTGGCTTGAGTTCCTGCTCAGGATGAACACCTAGCATTGAGGTTGACAATGGCTTCTTCTTTTTAGGGAAAATATCATCAAAGTTACGCTTCCTTTTCCGCTGTCGCCGTTCTTCCTTGCTCATCATGTCATCGGGGTCTGTGTCAGTGAATATGTTGATGGGAGGGGTGGGTACCAGAGCGAAGGGCTCTTGCAAACTCGAAGGACCTTTCTGTGAACATGTTGGGAACATTCACTATACGAAAATAACAATACTCTACCCCTCTACAATACACAATCTGCTAACAGTTAAATATGTTGGGAAGGACATGCACACAGTGATAGTTATTTGTCTGTACTAAATACTACGAACAGAGTCAATTGTGTTCAACATGCAGAGCTTTAATCAATCACTAAGTTATCATAACACCAGATTGAACCACAACTGGCAAATCTCCAAATTATAGAAGGCAAAAATTACGTTGCAAAAAAACAAAACTAACATAGGTTAATACAAAATTTTTTAAGGATAAAATAAATTCTAACACTTATGTAATACCTCAGAGGCTTCATCCACGTGCCCAGCTTTCAATTTCGAAATCTTTGATGATCTGAGATTTTTGGAGAAACCATCATAAAACACAACTTCATATCTGTCTGCAAAATTATAAGAAAAAATTTAATCCATAGGCAGCACACTATAAAACCATATAGTATTCAAAAATATTATATAACTACCTACATATTAATTATAAATACATGTCAACAGTAAGAATGGAATGGCTAACCTATTTTGTTAGGCAATTCGATTCAATCATCTGTCTAATGTTTGATGTGCTGATATGAAAATTTCAGAATACAAGGAGAATAGATATGAAAACATTTTAGAACAAGTGAAATTTTCTGTTACATTCTCCATGCATTTCATCATCACAACACTTTTGTTATCTGTTAGAATAACTATAAATTTGCAATGATAATGAGAACTGTGTGTTGACTAACCTACAAAAACAAAAGCTAGTTGAAATTCTGAATTAATAAGAACAAAATAAAACAAATATACACATCTGTAGCACTATAGTAATTCAACCAAAACTAATACTGTATAAAACAAATACTTTTTATAATAAACAAAAAAAAATTAATTTATTACACACTGTGTTTACTCTGAAGCCTTACAGCCAAGTTCATACACCAGCATAGAAAAGAGAGTGGGCAACAATAAAAATCAGAAACAAATAAGCATAAACAAAGACAGACTGCATACACCAAAACTCAACTTGAATGCTTACAATTCTTATAAATCATAATACAATCCAGCATATCCTAATTTTATAAAGCTTCTCAGACAAAAAAAAAAAAAAAAAAAAACTTTTCCACTATAAGTAATTGATGCAATATACATTAACCAGAAGAAAAGAATAACTCCACATTTACATGTACTACATTTAGAGATCTTTACATTTTATTCCAATGCATTAAATTGCAGACAAATCATAAGGGTTTGCTGCAGCATAAGGGTACCACGTTTTAGTGCAAGCCATTATTTATAATCAGCCACTTCCTGCAGATTTACAATACTGCCTTCCTGCCGATATAAATAGTTAATCTATTATGGTTTTCTTCTGCTAGCCATGTACAAGTCGAATTCTCACTTCGAGTGATAACAGTTACTTGTCCTAATAATAAAAAAAAAAAAACACACGCACAATTTATTCAATACTCATATTGACTGTAACAACATTGATATGTCACCGGCGCGTGCCGCTTATACCTATACACTATAAACGACTACAGCTCATCCCACATGCTTCAACTACTACAGGAATAACTACCAGTGATATCTAGCAGGAAGTATTCCCGGGAAGGGAAATGGAAGATACTTTGTTTCCCAGACTGTTCCTGACATGTCCTTCTCTATCTACTAAGAGTATTTAAACCCAGGGAAGGAGCAAACCAAGCACAATGTTTTACGAATGCGCAGAGTAGTAGTTTCAACTCAAATGCACCTTGTATACACGTAAAACTAAAGGTTTAAAGCGGCCATGTGCCACGCCAGTCCCCCAACGTACACGGCAGACAGCATCTCACCACACCGCCGAAGATGGCAGAGTGCCGCTGAACACACGAGGGTAGTTATCCCACCCCGCTCACTCCAGGCAGACATCACAGGGGCACGTTACACATCCCACCCCGGCCCGTCGCACACTCCAGAGTAAGCCTCATATAAGGCAGTGAGCATCAACACTTCTTGTGCTGGGGCTCTTCACTGTCTTAGGCCCTCACGGTCCTCTCCAAGAACTTCCAGTTCTCCAGTGGCTGCTGCCACCACTAACCAGAGGCTTGCACCCTGCCTGGTAATCACAGTCACCAGAAGCTTTGTCTGCAAGAAGACATCGACCATCGACTTAACACTTTAGTTGTTGATCCTCCTGGGTCTTCAGCTGCTACTACTTGCTGGTAGTGGCTCCCCTGTTAAAGTTAGGGCCTCTTCTAGACAACCCTGATAGTAGAATTTACGTCAGTTAGTTTATATTTACCCTTACATCTTAAGTAAACTTAAGAGTGGGTCATCTTCACTCATAATCTACATAGCTTAATTACTTCTGCAGCACAGACCTATTAGTAGCACGCACGAGTCACCTAAGTATTTATTACTTCAATAAATACCAAGTCTTAATGCATTCGAGAGTTCTTTGTTCTAGAGGCATAACCTATCTGTCACCAGTATTCAACCTAAAAGGGCAAACAAGAAACAAAGGTTGTTACAAACCTAGAATAGGACATTACACCCCCTTCAGGGGCCTGTCTGTCAACACACACATCTGATCTTTCAACGGCCACCCATTCTGTACACCTCGGTGCATAGAAAGTTAGAGTTCCCACCACTAGGACACATCCCACAGAGGCGGAACAGCCATCCCAAGTTGTATCGCTGACTAGAGCGCCTAGCTAAGGTGCTGGCAACGGGAGTCGACACCCCTCGAGGGCAGGCCCAAGCCGCCCATCACGCGGGGACACCGGCATCTCCCATCGGGAGTTATGAGTTTCACTCCTCCCCAATTAGGAACGGCTACAAAGTAAATCCGGTAGTCCGGGCTCTGGTCACCGGGAGCGACACCAGGCTCGGGCAAACTCACAATTTGGCAGCTATGCTGGAACCGACTGAAACCACAAACGTCTGGCTGAGAACTGTAGATGCTCCACTTCCGCCAAGACCCAGGGGATCCAGGACTCCACACGCCCTGCCTGCAGTACGACTTCGGCATCTACCAAGAACATCTCTCCGAGCTCAAGTCTACTTTGCCCCAGAGGGCCAGTGTCACTGTGAGGCATATTGCTCGGCAAAATATACCAGACTTCGTCCCCAGCACACAGCCCACGAGGCAGACACTGGTGACAGGGAAGAAAGGGAACTGAGTTCCTAACGTAAGCACGACTGCCCTAGCGCAGAACCTAAAGTCTCTTGTATGACCGGGGTTTAAGTGACACGTCATCACATATGTGACTTTTCTAATGCTTTATAAAACACTCCTGCAATACTCTACTTTAAATTTTTGTTGGCTGTACTCACTAGCTTACAAGAGCACTGTCATGTCACACAAAAACTCAACAAAATGCTTACACACAGATATTCTAAGCACCAGTACAGTATCAGTCTAATTATGCCACTTTACTTGGTTTACACTGATTTGAGTGCTGCAAGGCCTTTCACAGCTTAGGGTATTAACTCCCCTCCACATCAATAAGCTCTCATTCAGTAGGTATCGGAAGACACAAGACCCATGGTGGGTCAAGACTCCGACTTAGCTGCAGCAGCTGCACCACATAGTGAGCAAGCAGAGTGGCTAAGCTCCCAAAGTCTTGGCAGTTCTACCCTACCGGGAAGGTTGAAAATGGGGGCAATGTGACTTTCTTTGTAACCAAAATGCTGCTCCATCAATGCTTCACTAAGCAAAAGGGGCAGTAAACACAAGTTTTTGGAAGACTCTTAATTTCAGATTTTTTGGTAGCAGATTCACCCTTCTGCAATTTCACTTAGGGTGTTCAGAGTTATACAGTACCAGGGACTCACTGGGCTAAACAGCAAAGTGTCTTAGGACTTCAAGTGTGTGTTCATTGGTTTGGCAAGGGATTAAAAAAAAAAAAAAAAAAAACTTGGCAGCATTAATGTTTTCCTTGGGAAATGAGGCAGATTAGAAGTTCTAGCTACATCCACCTGCATTCCAATCAGCCAAAGGGATGGACCAGCACCACGCACGAGTTGAGCAGGTGGCAGTTTCCATCCTGTGACCACTCCACAATGTAAAGTCTGGCATGAGCATCCCTGATGCACAAACGTGGCATGGTTGGCTTTCACCCCTTTGCTGCTCCCCCCCTCTCTCATTCTTCTACAGCTTGGCATAATATAAATACACTAGACATGGTCAGCTTGTGGCAATTTTTGCTCTGCAGTTTCTGCTCACAGTTTTTTTTTCAGAAGTATTGGCAGTCTTCCTCCATAGTCTTCGCAGTACTCACTCCGCTTCCATCACATAATGTCTACGGACTACACAACATCTGTCACCAGATGCTGCACCACTGTTGCACAGTCAGGCTAAACACTAAGGAGTCGAACGACTGCTGGTCCAGCTGTGCTGGGCTCCTAGTTCCCTTTGATGAAAGTGTTCTCACGCCATTGCACTTTGTGAACTAGCTTGACACTTCAGGCAGCCCAGATGAAATCTGGGTCCATGACATCTATTCTGAAATAAACCCAAGTAGGCCTACTATTTAGTCTCGGGCTTCTAATACCAATACACCCTCTCTCCCATCTATCACTGCTACCCCTCTTTAAGCCAAGGCAGGTCCTACTATGACAGCCCTGTAGGCTTATAGCTCAACTGTGAACCCACTTTTTACCCCGGCTGGGTGCCCAGGGACTAGCTGGTAAAGCAGCTTCCATTAGGCACCACTAGGACTAAGAGCAAGGCTCACTACCCACTCTCACAGCAGACTTGGATAACAACTGGTAGTGCCACTTCTCTGGCGACTCTCAACAGCGAGGTCTTGAGAGTCGGTACAGGTGATTCAGGTGAGTATGGAGTGGTGCAGGAATGAAAAGGCGGGGGAAATGGGAGGTCTCCAAGAAAACTTACCGACTAACAACATCGTCCAGCACAATTCCCACATATGATAATCCGGTGACCTGGCCGGGGATCGAACCTAATTCGCCTTGGTGAGAGACAAGCAGTGTAAACACTCAGCCACCATGCCCCCCTGCCACTTCTCTGGGCTTTCAGAGGAAAGGTTATGGTGTTGTTTTCCTTTGTACAAATGGTTGAACCACAGGAAACTTTCCCTGCCTCAGCTGTGCAACTGGGGACCACCTGGTAGTGTTTGGAACTGAACTCGCCACTATCTGTTCCCCAAAGGCTTGGTTACTAGCTGGTGATGCCTTTGAAGGAGTGGAAGTGGAGCAATTGCTCTCATCGTAAGTACGGGCCTTAATCTGCCTCTGGCTATGTTGGAGGGTGTTTTAAAGTTCCTCAAGAAATCTCCCTACTGCCTAAAATACAGCCTACCAGCTCACCAGCCAATCTATGTACCTGTGGTCACAACACATCTCCTTCCTACCTGCATCAACCTGGCCCGTGAACCCCATTCCCTCAGCCATCAGATTCAGCCCTGCCACGGCACCCAAACAACCTAGTATCAAACCTGCTCCTCATCGGCCTGAGAGGAGAATCATCGAGATTCCTGGCACATCACTCTGAGTATCCGTTAACCCCCGTCAATAAAGCACAGTATGCTTCCTGGCTTCGAGGGGAGAAAGACATATGTGTTTCCACCAAACAAAATATATGGCATTAGGCTTACAATTTTGTCAGTTAAGTCTTTAAAGACAGAGCCACATATTTTGACAAGCAGAAAATTGGAAGGAAATGATTCAGACATGCATTAAGGAACCATTCAAACAATAACTGTGATAACAATAAGTGATTTCAGAAAACACTGAAAACCGAAGTAAGGATGGATGAATATCTGCCCAGGTCCTCTAGAATGAGCATACCATGCATAACCAAAGTGCCACTTTACTGCATAAAATATATTGAATGCAAACACAAAATGCATGCTGTGTTAGCACTTTGGCAACAAAACGTATATACCATTAGGCAGTACAGCAGTAACTTTTGCAGAGTATCTGCGACAGTCATTCCATGTTGCCATGACCCTGTCTCCCACAAAGAACACCTTGTCATCTTTCTTCTCTAACCTGCCAACAAGCACAACACTGCTGCCAAACTGTGATCATTCATTCCCCTCTTTACAAAAAAGACATAGAACTCAGCATTTTAACAAAACTCGAGACAGCACAAAACCAACACACTGATTACTTATAATACTGGTTACATTGCAAATGTTTGGTATATTTTCTCTGTTACGAGTTTCAGTGAAGTACATTTGTAATATAATGTTCTGGAGGAGCAAAATTTATCTATGGCTTACTCCCTTACAGAAATTATCTTCACCACGCCTTACAGAACCATTCTCCCTGCAGTTGTCAGCAAGGGTTTCCTTCCCTTACCATTTATAAGTATCCCAACCTGTAATGCAACTGAGCAGCAGTTATTTACTGGCAATGTTTAATTGTCACTTGTGGTATTTAATAAGTGTAGCTTTACTAAAGGGCACCTTCCCCATACTAACTAGTTCAGCTGTCTCAGTCCAGAACTGCATATTCAAGTTTCCCTTATTCGCAGGGACATTCATATCTGTGAATCACCTATGATCCACCCCACTGAGTGATGCAGAATTATGAATATAAACTGCCTTCAGGGTTGCCACATTTTTCTAATTTAAAAATTTCCTACATTTCTCTGATTTCCAGATAAAGCTATTTTTTACCTGACCTTTTGTTTGACATATTAACTATGGTGTTACAATGACTTATTCATACAGAATGTTACAAAATCGCATCTCAATACTTCGGGGAAACTGTCCTCACATCCGGAGGAAGAAACAAATGTTGTATGAACATAGGTCCGCAAAGGCTTCGTTTCTCGACTACAGCTCGTAATGCATAACATACAGTGTATGGCCCACGGGCTGGATCATGTTACTGCATGTTCTTAGAGACTAACACACGACATTAAAAGATTAAAAAATCTGCCAAGAAACACTTGCACATTCTGCTAGATAACTGGGGAAGGTAGATAATTTATCATGTTTATTAAACCAATTTTTGTATTTACTGTTTGTAAACTTTTACAAATGTCTAACAATTTTATTACTAAGGGCATGTATCAATATTAACTTTTTTTATCTGTTAAAATAGTTGATTTATGGCATCCCTTAATTCTACGAATACTTAATAAAATTTTTTCAGATGATATAAAAAAAATTGGTCAATGAAAATACCAAAATGAATATCTCATTTATTAGGTTTCAAAATATAACTTTCTGCCATTCTAACTTATGATAGGTGTTTTCAAAATGGTACATGGCAGCAGCTGTTTCACAGCCATGATGAAACACAATCAGCATCTTATGTTACCTGAACCTACATACGATGACATTTCTGAAAGTTGCAGGCAAGCAAAGCACAATTTCTTACTGGACAGCAACGTGCAGCACACAGCAATGCTGCTGTTGCATATGGCAATTTCATGTGTATTGAAATTCATTGGTGTGTTTTCAATTAGGATGAACCAGCTTTAATTAGGTGTGAAAGTTAAATATTTAGAACAAAAAAGTTTGGTAGTAAAAGAACCTGTCACTAAATTTCCTAAATAGAGATAGGGACAATCTATAAGAGGAATAGTGCCTGACAACATGTTGACAAGGGAGACACTGGTATAGGCAGTGTGGCTCAGTGCTAGTAGTTGAGTTTGGTTTTATAAAATATTTGCATGCTACAAAAACCATCTCAACGTGCAATTTGTAATTAAAAGGCAACTTGAATAATTTAGAAGATATTGAAATATGTATTAATATTCAGATGAGTTACAAGTTACAGTCTGAAAGTTACACTGGTGAAATTGGCCAAATGGCTCGATGCTAACGTCGCATGGAAACTTAAATTAACTGAATTATATTTGTGCATGTGTTTAAAACTGTTTGGACATGTCAACATTTGTAATAAAGTTGAGTTTATACTGTTTTCACAGTTTTGTGCATACTCATGTGTACAGTAGAACCCCATATTTACATAGCTGCATTTGCACTTCCCTCACAAATTACACCAGTTATTTTCTGCACAGTTTTACCGCCATTTGTTCAGAGTATAAGTTCCTGCTAATTACAACATATAAGATATTAATTTCTCGCTATGTTCGCATTAACTCCGTAACATGTAAACAGAATAAGTCTCACTGCACCACCCGAAATATATAAAAGAATAATGTAGTTACACATCAAAAAGTTTACATAATCACTGAACGCTCAAGATCACAGTCATAGTGATGGATGCACACACCACAGAGATAAATATCAGGCCACATGATTCTGATCACAATACCACGTCGATTGGTTATTTTTTTGATCTATAGTGTGTGACAGCACCCCATGTCTTAAGATGCTGGCGCTGCCCAATAACAACCACTACTTTTGACTTCCATGAGAAATGAGTGTTCAACAAAGAACATGTACAGATCTACAGTAATTGTTTGTGAATAACTAATTTCCAAATTCCAAAGTAATAAGTTGTTGAGTACTATATAGTTGCATAGCCTAAAATAATGTTTGGAGTGATGTGATCGTAAAGTACACGGTGTTTGAAATGATTAATTGTCCTGTGTAGTAAAATGGCAGGAAGTTATAAAAGAATAATTTTTTCGATTAATGGAAAGCTGAAGATATTAAAAGTGCATTAATAAACACACCGGGACACACTACTACTTTGCAGAGAAGCTATAGGAATTTCAATCTTCACCATTAATACTACTGTGAAAAACCGTGTAAGTGTAGAAGAAAGCACAATGAAGTACGGGTCATTTGCTAAAAAACTGAAATAAATATACTAGAGCAAGTCTGAAAGCAGCAAACCTTCCAATAAACTGTGCTTTAGTGGAAGAGAAGGCACAAGTAATTGCCACTGAATTGGGCATAGATGTCTTGTGTGTCAAATGGCTGGGTCAACTGTTCTAAACAAAGAATCTTGTTTGCATGGTTTTCAGTGAAAGCTCCACTGTAGACACTGCTTACTGTAGATGTGTGCAAAAATGAACATTTGCCAGCTCATAACGAAAGCTAGAAGCTTAAAACCTATCTTAACTAAATGGGATTATTTTTTTCTGTACTTCCAAGCAAAAAAATGTGTTTCCAAAATGAATAGTGGCAAGGTGGAAGGCTGAGTAAACAGGGACTGACTGACTTCTGCTAATAACAAATTCAGATGCTAGCTAAAGCTACCGCCATTGGTTATTGGTAATACCAAAGCTGAATGTGTTTTAAACATATTAAAACTTTTCCAACTAAATAATGGGCTAATAAAAAGCCATTTACGAGATCCAAAATATCCGAGCAGCATTTACATGTGGCGGATGCTTTGATGAATGCAAAAAAAAAAAAAAAAAAAAACAGATGATCATGCTCTTTATATACTATTGTACAGCTCATCTACAGAACATGACATTGCAAAACAAAGTTGGTTTCTTTCCTGTAACCTGCACAAAAGAACTGCAACATTTGGACTTGGGGAACAAACATGCTAGACCCCCCCCCCCCTTTAAAAAAAAAAAACCCCACCGCACGCACGCACACACTTTAGATGGAGTCCACAATGTGTGGAAGGAAGTGACAAAACATAATCGCTAATTACTGCAGGAAAGGTAGTTTTCCATGTTCATCAGTTGCCAGTGTTCATATGGATGAAAACGCACATAAATTTGTATTGTACATGAATGGGGAAAAATCAGTCATATGTGCCATCTACTGGCTTTGTCAACACTTATGCTAATGTGATAACATAACATGTGTCAAAGATATTGTCGCTTTCCATGTGGGCAGTCAAGGCCATGATGACAAACACGTTTGGGAAAAAGAGAGGAGAAAGTGCATGTACACAAGAAACATGAAGCTTTATACATTATATTGCTGTTCTGAGGACCACTTCTCTGAATTTGTCTGTGAGTAGAGTGTTCTTTATCATCTCAACTTCATAGAACCAAAAATTGAACATGTTAGAAGTCGACACTTAAAGCAAGTCAGAATTTATGACTTCAAAGCTTAAATAAATTGAAAATGTGATGTCAAAATAATCAGCCTAAATGTAAGACTTGTAATGCATACATATAAACACAATCTCGCCTCATATTCAAGGGCCATCACGTTAGCCAGTGATGGCCCTCTACATGGAAGTAAATTTGTGAATGTTTGTACAGTATTGGAGTTGACTATCAAAATGTTGTCTATATCTCTAATTCAGGTTTGTTTGATTTGCAAAGAAACTTAGTTGTGGTTTTTGCTGTTAAAATATTGCTAGCATACCCTTTCTGGATGTTGACAGATAACTCTTCACTTTTAGTTTCAACATTTGGCTAGTTTCTAGATAGTGTTTAAAATTTGATATGGCTGTATACTAGAATCACAGAGTAATTTGGTTATTTGCACTGATGACAAGAAATTAGCTGTGTACATTAATTGGCAGTGATTTCCATGGCACCAGAATGTGTTACTATTGTATTTAGTGTTTTGTTATACCTTACAATATATAATTTTTATGCTACTTCATTTTGTTCAAAAGTATGGTAAGGACAATACACGAAAAACAGGCCAGATAGGTGTCTTATTGACTTCAGGTAAAGGTCGACAGGTACCTGGTTTTTTTGGTACTTACATAATTAATGTTTTGGGTCAAGTAATTTTTATACCCACAAATTTTTGGGCTTGGCTTTTATGCTAGATAAATAGTAATGTATAAAAAAATTTGAATGCTGATACACCACCCTGTGAAGTTTTGATCTTTTGCAAAAAATCACGAGTAATTCCCGATGCTCATTACAATCACCTAACACTTAAAATTTATTATAAATTTATTTTTAGCGAAGTCTTTAAAAGGTATTTTCTAATTCATCACACATTTATAATGTGCCATATCAACAAATTTATGTACTTATTTTAGTAATAACAGTGCATGCCACATTTCAGACATTACCTTTGAAGAAATATTAGTCATTAAATGTGCTCACGATTCTGAACATTAAAATGTATTGCAACTAAAACTTGCTGTCAAACACACAACAAATATAACACTTGTCCTACTCCATTAAATTCTCTCTGTGTTCACCATTAAATCATTAGGTACAAACGTCAATCTTCCAGTAAAACTCCTTTTTTAAATTTTTCAATGGACCAAGTAATAAAAAGCGAGAAATCCAATAAAAGCATTCATAACCTCATACTTACAAATCTTGCCTAAAGCATTCTTGAAAAAGGTATGCTGCAGTTGCCATTTTCAATCATTCACACTGAAGCACACAAAATTAACAATAAACATAACATATGTACTATAGATGAAGTGTGACGTCCGAGT
>CM057003.1:4122208-4154708 GCA_029891345.1 Dryococelus australis | reverse complement strand
GTACAATAGATACTGGATTGTGTTGTGAATTACCACTTGTTGCTGAAGCTATGAAGAGAGACTGATTTAGCAGTGCCAGAAAAATGGAAAAGATGTGGAGTTTTAATCACTGATCCTTCATTTCACAACATTGTTTCACGTGTTGCTTCTGTCAGGTTCAGTAAGTGGTAATTAAGAATTTTCCAGTCATAAAACTTACTAGTCAACATTTGACAAAGAAAGATCAAGATGTCTAGTAAATCTTGCTGTGATCTGACAAACTGACTAAGGGTATGTACCCTGATGTGTACACTGGCTACCAAATTGCCAAAAGAATTAAATCAGACAATTAATTAGTGTTGTGTACATTATGTTTATTAAAAAAAAAAACCACATTTTAATTGAAAAAATTACAACTTTACAAATATGTAATACAAACCAAACTAACCTACAATGACATCTGAAAATTTCACTCACATCCACACCATAGGTGGGACCTGAACGTGGAAACCTGTGTTTTGAAGTTGCCACAACCACTTGGCCCAAGCAGGTTATCAGAGTATCTTAGCTGTATTAAGTAACTTTTGGTTAAAGTAAATGCAATTATATCTGAAGATTAGTATGGCAGAATACATTTTATACATTCCCAGATTTTACAATTTCCTAATATATAACTCAAATTTTCCCTGGTCCTATGCACACAGTCTCGAACAGCTTAAATTTTCCTTTTATTTGACACTTTTTCTGCATTTTGCAACATTTTTAGCAAATACCTTGAGAAGTGTAAAAAACAAAAGGTGTTTCTCTGTAATTACATAAAGAGTGTTCGAACAGTGAGCCTTAAGCTACATGGTTTAACAATTGTAGATGAAGTGTCGGGACTGGGAAATGTGTGATTTGCACAGTTAGCATGCTCTCTTCCCTCATTGGCTGCAGGGTGTCCATGGAGGAGACGCGTGCCAGGGACAGCTACCAGGTCTTCTCGCTTGGCAACAGCTCCGAGGTGGCGGACCCAGAGCTGGCTGGACTGTTGTCCAGTCAGACCTGCGTGTATGTCTACATGGCGCTTGTGGCCTCTGCGCTGCTCCTGATGTTCGTACGCTCCGTGGCCTTTGTCGGAACCACCCTGAGGAACATCAGTGCCATCCACGACTCCATGTTCCACAGTGTCATGTACACTTGTATCCAGTTTTTCAACACAAATTCACCAGGTGAAACACGTCTGGCAAGACATGGTATTACAAGCTTCAAATCTGTCGAAAGCCACAATGTGAACATCACGATTATGTAGGTCAGTAGGCAAGGTCATTACAGATAGGGGAAATTGCTCAGACAAGCAGGAAGTTGGCCCAAGTTGGCCAAGCTAGAAGTTCTTGCTACTGCAACGGCTCACAATCAATCAACTCAAATTATGAGCAGTGACATTCTAACTGGGTCACAGACACCAAGACCTTATACTTGGTAACAACCAATCCTAGTGGTCAGATACGCCATTTATTTGAAAATTAACAGAGAATAAACACAGCGTTTCAGGTACGTTCTATAGAAACATTACTGCCAAGCCTCGCGTTCTATAGAAACATTACTGCCAAGCCTCGCGTTCTATAGAAACATTACTGCCAAGCTTTGCGTTCTATAGAAACATTACTGCCAAGCCTCGCGTTCTATAGAAACATTACTGCCAAGCCTCGCGTTCTATAGAAACATTACTGCCAAGCCTCGCGTTCTATAGAAACATTACTGCCAAGCTTCGCGTTCTATAGAAACATTACTGCCAAGCTTTGCGTTCTATAGAAACATTACTGCCAAGCCTCGCGTTCTATAGAAACATTACTGCCAAGCCTCGCGTTCTATAGAAACATTACTGCCAAGCCTCGCGTTCTATAGAAACATTACTGCCAAGCTTCACGTTCTATAGAAACATTACTGCCAAGCCTCGCGTTCTATAGAAACATTACTGCCAAGCTTTGCGTTCTATAGAAACATTACTGCCAAGCCTCGCGTTCTATAGAAACATTACTGCCAAGCTTTGCGTTCTATAGAAACATTACTGCCAAGCCTCAGGATTAGTGCTACAGCATGCCTGGAGGATAATTTGTAAGCACGGTCCAGTTCCTCCAAGGTAATTAATTTTTTGTCCCTTAAAGAAGACCAAATGAAACTCATTTTGGGGTGTGCCTTGTGATGCCACTGTCCATATTCATGAGGTAAACTTTAGCAGTTCCAGTAGTTATCAATGTCTGCATATAACAATCCCCTTTCTCACACACAATGGCATCATTTTTCATTGTCAGCGTCAGCTTGCAGGGCTTTGTTGCCTGACAGTTTGACGTCTGTCACACTGGTGCATAGTTTCTTCTGGCTCTGACAATGTTAAGCAATAATGTAATATGAATGTTGCAATTAATGAGATGATCTGAAGCACCCCACATGTTTGTCTGCTAGTTTAACGGAAGCATACTTGAGGCTATTCTGCTAACAAAATATGGAAATTCAGCTTTTCTTTCCAAGCCCCACCCTCTCAACAAGTCAAAATTATTAGGTTGTTTCTCCCAGGCCTGTTTTTATGACTTGTGTCATCCTAGGCTAAGTTGTGGCCCCCCCCTCCCAAAAACATAAAAATACACTATGCCAAGTTCAGCTTGAGAGAGAGTACTACCTTAGCTCTTTCTCCATCTAGCATCTACGGACTGACAACCAGGAACTGTACACAACTAACTGTCCCAGTACATTGTTATAACATAGCAAAGCAATTTCCAAGTAAACATCATCCTTTCTACAGTATCACAGATCACCCTGTATTTTATCATTGCCTATTTTACGTAGTCCATAGCTACTATTTTAACTAGTTTGGTTTGTAATTTTTTAAAATTTATTTCACCATACTGGTTTTTTCTAAGTATCCTGCAGGCAAAGTCCTTAATGATATCTCTGAAATCTACATAGTTATAACTACCATCACTTTGTGTGCTAAGAATCATGATACTATTGAGCTCTCCTTCGAGCAATAACCTTTTTACATTCTTGTTGATTTTAAGTGCTGAAAATCCTCTTTCTACTGTGCAATATTACTTACAAGCAATGTTACATATATCCTCATTGCCACTTTCAAGTCAGATAATGTATTCTACTGTGCAATATTACTTACAAGCAATGTTACATATATCCTCATTGCCACTTTCAAGTCAGATAATGTATTCTACTTATGGTTGTTTTTGTGTAAGTGTAAATATCTCTTGCATGTCTTAAAATTAAACTATTGTATCCGAGTATACTTTGCTGTCAAACCTAAGAATGGTGGATTTCTAGTATGTAATACTTATGATGACTTCTTTGTCAGTGTGTTCAAGATGGCTGTAAAAGTGTTATGTTCTGTCTTAGGAAGAATTTTAAATAGATTTTCGAAAGACCTCTGCAGCATTGATGAAACCCTGCTGAAATCTCTCTTTGATGCTTCTCAGGTAAATAAAATGTCAACAACTTCATGTTTTAATATAATATAACTAAATGGTATATATGGCTATGCGGTTAGTGCACTAGTGTCCATTCCAAAGCAATTCAGATTTAATGTTTGGTAGATCTGGGTTGGGATTTTCAGCAAGTAGGAAATGTGTTGGCGACTTTCTCAGGGTATTAATGTATGCACAGTTACTACACTCTGTCGCTTCTTTACGACTCATCCATTCTTCATGCAGGGAGGGAAAGACAGATGTCCGCCTTGCATCCAGCTACAACCTCATTCTGTCTTATCCATGCTGACACCTGTTGTCTGAAAGGCAGGAGCATGATGATGTTTGTATAGTCTATTCACGGTTTATTCACCCTTTTTAAAATAAAATCTTTGAAAACTCACCTTATATGTGATGTGTTTGGTTATTTCCTAAATTCATATGTCATGTATCACAAGTGTTGAATATTTGTTTTAACATGCAAATACCTTATTTTTGGTCAAATTGAATTTTCACTTATATTTGATCTATAATTACTATAATATTTAATTTACAATTACTGTGAATTAAAAAATGGATAAAATAGGCATGTTTGTAATGCCTAGTAAAAAATAGTTCATATGCAAAATATTATTAAACTGAGTACGCATTAATGTGGTGCTTTGTCACTTTGGTGTTGACACGTGGTCATGTGGGCAGCTGAGGTACGTCACATCCTCAAGTGTTTTGGTGGGTGATAAGGCAGACGCAACCAGCGTGAGATAAGATCTCTAGTCCTTGCATGGAACTGGAGCCAGACCAGAGTACAGGCCTGGCCATGTGGCTTCCTGGCTGGGCACAAAATATGGTACAACTAGTATGATTTCACGCTTCTGTGGGACCACTCTCAACGGGGTTACCTGGACGACACTTGAAATGCAGAGGCTGCCAGACCCACTGCGGTTCGGACTGTGGTGCACTGGGGTTGACCCCTGAATCTGGTGTGCTGGTGTTCATAGGTATTGGTTGGCATCAGGGTAGGCTAACTGAGCACGGTTCCCCAAAAACCACAGGTTAGCTGGGCCGTGAGACATGTCTCGTCCACTCGGGTAGGCCAGAAATACTGGGTGTGAAATGCAGTCAAGCTTGGTGGGTGGTGTGTGAAGAGAGCGGGTTTGTAGGTTCGTGAGATTGGTCTCTCTAGGCGACGGAGGGCTTCTGCTTACTCCCAGGGACTGAGGAGCTCAAGACCATTGGGGATGGGGTTAAGCTCCGGTTGGTACTTAGAGATAGTGTCAGAACTTTTTACTCTCTTACTGAAACCACTTTAATGGGAGAAAGGCATGAGGAATGAATTACTACAATCAGACCTCACGGAGGTGGAGCCGGCAACGTGGTGGTCTTACTGAAGTGAACTTCCACGTACTGTCTCTGACAATCCAGTATTGTCTCCTTAACTCAGCATCCGGCACCAGAAGTGTGGTGGATAATAAGAATCAGGTATCACTGGCTTAAGGTCCCAGCACCGGGGTGAGTTACCCTTAAGGAACAGTCTCCTCAGACCCGAAGAAGTACTCCTTCCGGCACCAGAAGTGCAGTGGAAAGAGCAAATCCCAGACTGACAAGCTAATCCCAAAATAGTGAGTACCTAGGTCGGGACTCTACTGCTCTATACACCAGGGTGCATAGAAAGGGTGGCCGTCCAAGATGGTGCGGATTTCTATTGGAGAGTGTTGGCTGTAAGAAAGAATTCCCCGTCACCTACTGTCCCTCGGTGGGACTGATGACTATTAGGTAGGGTTATAATGCTACGGAAATTATATCCTAAAGTGGAAAAACACTTATTTATTTCGGTATGGAAATAAACATGTTGGTGTTGTACAATCTCCTATCAACGAGAGCTTAACACGAAAGCTTACTACGAAAGACAGATGAAGGTGACCTGCTCCTAGACTAACAACGGGGAACGTAGGTATAACGACTATGAAACTAACTCAGTATAAGCTAGCGCTACGGTGTTGTCGTCAAGAGACTGGAAAGTGTCTTGAGTGAAAATGACTCAAACTGCTGGTAATCTTTGTAGGCGGAGAGGAGTTCTCAAAACCTCAACTTTGCCACCAAGAGCGCAGTGAAGATCAAGCAAAGACTATGGTTCTATATGCATCAAGAGCGCGGGGAAGGAACAAAACAGATTGTATATATACTCTTACTGGCTCGCCTTAAATCAGGTGGAGAGAGGGCAGCAGCGTCAAATCCTCTGAGCATGTAACTTCACCGGCTGGCTCTGGATTCAGTGCGTGGTAATAGTAGTGCCACCCTGCGGCACGGTATAGAACTAGAAGACCCTGATGCATAGCCTCGGCGTGATACTAGTAGTGCCACCCTGCGGCACGGTATAGAACTAGAAGACACTGATGCATAGTCTCGGCGTGGTAATAGTATTGCAACCCTGCGGCGCGGTATAGTACTAGAAGACCCAGATGCATAGTCTCGGCGTGGTACAAGTAGTGCCAACCTGCGGCACAGTATAGAACTAGAAGACCTGAAGCAAAGTCTCGGCGTGGTACTAGTAGTGCCATCCTGCGGCACGGTATAGAACTAGAAGACCCAGATGCATAGTCTCGGCGTGGTACAAGTAGTGCCAACCTGCGGCACAGTATAGAACTAGAAGACCTGAAGCAAAGTCTCGGCGTGGTACTAGTAGTGCCACCCTGCGGCACGGTATAGAACTAGAAGACACTGATGCATAGTCTCGGCGTGGTAATAGTATTGCAACCCTGCGGCGCGGTATAGTACTAGAAGACCCAGATGCATAGTCTCGGCGTGGTACAAGTAGTGCCAACTTGCGGCACAGTATAGAACTAGAACACCTGAAGCAAAGTCTCGGAGTGGTACTAGTAGTGCCACCTTGCAGTGCGGTATAGAACTAGAAGACCCTGTTGCATAGTCTCGATGTGGTACTAGTAGTGCTACCCTACGGTGCGGTATACCACTAGATGATCTTGATGAATAGTCTCTGCGTGGTACTAGTAGTGCGACCCTGCGGCGTGGTATAGTACTAGATGATCTTGATGCATAGTCTCGGAGTGGTACTAGTAGTGCCACCCTGCGGCGCAGTATAGTACTAGATGATCTTGATGCATAGTCACGGCGTGGTACTAGTAGTGCTACCCTACGGTGCGGTATACCACTAGATGATTTTGATGCATAGTCTCAGTGCGGTACAAATATTTCAACCCTGCGGCATGGTATATAACTAGAAGACCCTGATGCATAGTCTCGGCGTGGTACTATTAGTGCTACCCTACGGTGCGGTATACCACTAGATGATCTTGATGCATAATCTCAACGTGGTACTAGTAGTGCCACCCTGCGGCGCGGTATAGTACTAGATGATCTTGATGCATATTCTCGGCGTGGTACTAGTAGTGCTACCCTGCGGCTCGGTGTAGAACTAGAAGACCCTGATGCATAGTCTCGGCGTGGTACAAGTAGTGCTACCCTACGGTGCGGTATACCACTAGATGATCTTGATGCATAGTCTGGGCATGGTACTAGTAGTGCTACCCTGCGGCACGGTATAGTACTAGGTGATCTTGATGCATAGACTCAGCGTGGTACTATTGATGCTATCCTGTGGTGCAGTATTGTTCTAGATGATGTTAAGACATAATCTCGGCATGTTACTAGTAGTGCCACACTGCAGAACCGTATACCACTTGATGTTCTTGATGCAAACTCTCGGCGTGGTACTAGTAGTGCTACCCTGCGACACAGTATAGAACTAGAAGACCCTGATGCATAGTCTCGGCGTGTTACTAGTAGTGCTACCCTACGGTGCGGTATACCACTAGATGATCTTGATACATAGTCTCGGCGTAGTACTAGTAGTGCTACCCTACGGAGCGGTATAGAACTAGAAGACCCTGATGCATAGTCTCGCGGCGTGGTACTAGTAATGCTACCATGCGGCACGGTATAGTACTAGGTGATCTTGATGCAAATTCTCGGCGTGGTACTAGTAGCGCCACCCTGCACCACAGTATAGAATTAGAAGAAGCTGATGCATAGTCTCGGTGTGGTACTATTAGTGCTACACTATGGTGCGGTATACCACTAGATGATCTTGATGCATAGTCTCGGTGTGGTACTATTAGTGCTACACTACGGTGCGGTATACCACTAGATGTTCTTGATGCAAAGTCTCGGCGTGGTACTAGTAGTGCTACCCTGCGACACAGTATAGAACTAGAAGACCCTGATGCATAGTCTCGGCGTGTTACTAGTAGTGCTACCCTACGGTGCGGTATACCACTAGATGATCTTGATACATAGTCTCGGCGTAGTACTAGTAGTGCTACCCTACGGAGCGGTATAGAACTAGAAGACCCTGATGCATAGTCTCGGCGTGGTACTAGTAATGCTACCATGCGGCACGGTATAGTACTAGGTGATCTTGATGCAAATTCTCGGCGTGGTACTAGTAGCGCCACCCTGCACCACAGTATAGAATTAGAAGAAGCTGATGCATAGTCTCGGTGTGGTACTATTAGTGCTACCCTACGGTGCGGTATACCACTAGATGATCTTGATGCATAATCTCAACGTGGTACTAGTAGTGCCACCCTGCGGCACGGTATAGAACTAGAAGACTCTGAAGCATAGTCTCGGCATGGTACTAGTAGTGCCAACCTGCGGCATGGTATAGAACTAGAAGACCCTGATGCAAAGTCTCGGCGTGGTACTAGTAGTGCAACCCTGCGGCACGGTATAGAACTAGAAGACCCTGGTACATAGTCTCCGTGTGGTACTAGTAGTGCCACCCTGCGGCACGGTATAGAACTAGAAGAGCCTGATGCATAGTCTCGGCGTGGTACGAGTAGTGCCACCCTGCGGCAAAGTATAGAACTAGAAGACTCTGAAGCATAGTCTCGGCATGGTACTAGTAGTGCCAACCTGCGGCATGGTATAGAACTAGAAGACTCTGAAGCATAGTCTCGGCATGGTACTAGTAGTGCCAACCTGCGGCATGGTATAGAACTAGAAGACCCTGATGCAAAGTCTCGGCGTGGTACTAGTAGTACAACCCTGCGGCACGGTATAGAACTAGAAGACAATGGTACATAGTCTCATTGTGGTACTAGTGGTGCTACCGTACAGCAAGGTATAGAACTAGTAGACCCTGATTTCAAAGTCTCGGCGTGGGTACTAGTAGTGCCACCCTGCGGCACGGTATAGAACTAGATGACCCTGATGCATAGTCTCGGATTGGTACCTGTAGTGCCACCCTGCGGCATGGTATAGAACTAGATGACTCTGATGCATAGTCTCGGTGTCGTACTAGTAATGCTACCCTGCGGCACGGTATAGTACTAGGTGATCTTGATGCAAAGTCTCGGCGTGGTACTAGTAGTGCCATCCTGCGGCACGGTATAGAACTAGAAGACCCTGATACATAGTCTCCGTGTGGTACTAGTAGTGCCACCCTGCGGTGCGGTATAGAATTAGAAGACCCTTATACATAGTCTCCGTGTGATACTAGTAGTGCAACCCTGCGGCACGGTATAGAACTAGATGACCCTGATGCATAGTCTCGGATTGGTACCTGTAGTGCCACCCTGCGGCATGGTATAGAACTAGATGACCCTGATGCATAGTCTCGGTGTGATACTAGTAATGCTACCCTGCGGCACGGTATAGTACTAGGTGATCTTGATGCAAAGTCTCGGCGTGGTACTAGTAGTGCCACCCTGCGGCACGGTATAGAACTAGAAGACCCTTATACATAGTCTCCGTGTGATACTAGTAGTGCCACCCTGCGGCACGGTATAGAACTAGAAGACTCTGAAGCATAGTCTCGTCATGGTACTAGTAGTGCCAACCTGCGGCATGGTATAGAACTAGAAGACCCTGATGCAAAGTCTCGGCGTGGTACTAGTAGTGCAACCCTGCGGCACGGTATAGAACTAGTAGACCCTGGTACATAGTCTCATTGTGGTACTAGTGGTGCTACCGTACAGCAAGGTATAGAACTAGTAGACCCTGATTTCAAAGTCTCGGCGTGGTACTAGTAGTGCCACCGTGCGGCACGGTATAGAACTAGAAGAGCCTGATGCATAGTCTCGGCGTGGTACTAGTAGTGCCACCCTGCGGCATGGTATAGAACTAGAAGAGCCTGATGCATAGTCTCGGCGTGGTACTAGTAGTGCCACCCTGCGGCAAGGTATAGAACTAGATTACCCTGATGCACAGTCTCGGCGTGGTACTAGTAGTGCCACCCTGCGGCACGGTTATAGTACTAAAAGACCCTGATGCATAGTCTTGGTGTGGTACTAGTGGTGCTACCCTGCAGCAAGGTATAGAACTAGAAGACCCTGATTTCAAAGTCTCGGCGTGGTACTAGTAGTGCCAACCTTGCGGCACGATATAGAACTAGAAGAGCCTGATGCATAGTCTCGGCGTGGTACAAGTAGTGCCACCTGGCGGCACGGTATAGAACTAGATGACACTGATGCATAGTCTCGGTGTGGTACTAGTAATGCTACCCTGCGGCACTGTATAGTACTAGGTGATCTTGATGCAAAGTCTCGGCGTGATACTAGTAGTACCACCCTGCGGCACGGTATAGAACTAGAAGACCCTTATACATAGTCTCCGTGTGGTACTAGTAGTGCCACCCTGCGGCAGATATAGAACTAGAAGACCCTGATGCATAGTCTCGGCGTGGTACTAGTAGTGCCACCATGCGGCACAGTATAGTACTAGGTGATCTTGATGCAAAGTCTCTGCATGTTACTAGTAGTGCCACCCTACGGCACGGTATAGAACTAGAAGACTCTGATGCAAAGTCTCGGCGTGGTATTAGTAGTGCCACCCTGCGGCACGGTATAGAACTAGAAGAGCCTGATGCGTAGTTTCGGCGTGGTACTAGTAGTGCCACCCTTCAGCACGGTATAGAACTAGAAGAGCCTGATGGATAGTCTCGGCGTGGTACTAGTAGTGACACACTGCGGCGCGGTATAGTACTAGGTGATCTTGATGTATAGACTCAGCGTGGTACTAGTGGTGCTAATCTGTGGTGCAGTATTGTTCTAGATGACGTTAAGACATCTCGGCATGTTACTAGTAGTGCCATCCTATGGCACGATATAGAACTAGAAGAGCCTGATGCATAGTCTCGGCGTGGTTGTAGTAGTGCCACCCTGCGGCACGGTATATGAACTAGAAGACACTGATGCATAGTCTCGGAGTGATACAAGTAGTGCCACACTGCGGAACGGTGTACCACTAGATGATCTTGATGCAAAGACTCCGCATGTTACTAGTAGTGCCACCCTGCGGCACGATACAGTACTAGATCTTGATGCAAAGTCTCGGCGTGGTACTAGTAGTGCCACACTGCGGCGCGGTATAGTAATAGATGATCTTGATACATAGTCTCAGCATGGTACTAGTAGTGCCACCCTGCGGCACGGTATAGTACTAGGTGATCTTGATGCATAGACTCAGCGTGGTACTAGTGGTGCTAACTTGTGGTGCAGTATTGTTCTAGATGACGTTAAGACATAATCTCGGCATGTTACTAGTAGTGCCACACTGCGGCACGATATAGAACTAGAAGACCGTGATGCATAGTCTCGGCGTGGTACTAGTAGTGCCACCCTGCGGCACGGTGTAGTACTAGATGATCTTGTTGCAAAGTCTCGGCATGTTACTTTTAGTGCCACACTGTGGCGAGGTATAGTACTAGGTGATCTTGATGCATAGACTCAGCGTGGTACTAGTGGTTGCTAACCTGTGGTGCAGTATTGTTCTAGATGATGTTAAGACGTAATCTCAGCATGTTACTAGTAGTGCCACACTGCGGAACGGTATACCACTAGATGATCTTAATGCAAAGTCTCGGCGTGGTACTAGTAGTGCCACCCTGCGGCACAGTATAGTACTAGGTGATCTTGATGCAAAGACTCAGCGTGGTACTAGTGGTGCTAACCTGTGGTGCAGTATTGTTCTAGATGACGTTTAGACATAATCTCGGCTAGTTACTAGTAGTGCCACACTGCGGAACGGTATACCACTGGATGATCTTGATGCTAATTCTCGGCGTGGTACTAGTAGAGCCACTCTGCAGCACAGTATAGAACTAGAAGACCCTGATGCATAGTCTCGGCATGGTACTAGTAGCGCCACCCTGCGGCACAGTATAGAATTAGAAGAAGCTGATGCATAGTCTCGGTGTGGTACTAGTAGTGCTACACTACGGTGCGGTATACCACTAGAAAATCTTAATGCATAGTCTCGGCGTGGTACTAGTAGTGCCACCCTACGACACGGTATAGAACTAGATGACCTTGATTCAAAGTCTCGGCGTTGTACTAGTAGTGCCACCCTGCGGCGTGGTAAAGAACTAGATGACCCTGTTGCATAGTCTCGGATTGGTACTAGTAGTGCCACCCTGCGGCACGGTATAGAACTAGAAGACCCTGATGCATAGTCTCGGAGTGGTACTAGTAGTGTCACCCTGCGGTGCGGTATAGTACTACAAGGTCTTGATGCATAGTCTCGAAGTGGTACTAATAGTGCCACCCTGCGACACGGTATAGAACTAGAAGACACTGATGCATAGTCTCGGAGTGGTACTAGTAGTGCCACCCTGCGGCACGGTATAGAACTAGAAGACCCTGATGCATAGTTTCGGAGTGGTACTAGCAGTGCTACCCTGCGGTGCGGTATACCACTAGATGACCTTGATGCAAAGTCTCGGAGTGGTACTAGTAGTGCCACCTTGCAGTGCGGTATAGAACTAGAAGAGCCTGATGCATAGTCTCGGCGTGGTACTAGTAGTGATACCCTATGGTGCGGTATACCAATATATTATCTTGATGCATAGTCTCGGCGTGGTACTTGTAGTGCTACCCTATGGTGCGGTATACCACTAGATGATCTTGATACATAGTCTCGCTGTGGTACTAGTAGTGCTAGTCCTACGGTGCGGTATACCACTAGATGATCTTGATGCATAGTCTCTGCTTGGTACTAGTAGCGCTACCCTACGGTGCGGTATAGAACTAGAAGACCCTGATGCATAGTCTCGGCGTGGTACTAGTAATGCTACCCTGCGGCACGGTATAGAGCTAGAAGACCCTGATGCAAAGTCTCGGTGTGGTACTAGTAGTGCCACCCTGCGGCACGGTATAGAACTAGAATACCCTGATGCATTGTCTCAGCGTGGTACTAGTAGTGCCACCCAGCGGCACGCTATAGAACTAGAAGACCCTGATGCATAGTTTCGGAGTGGTACTAGCAGTGCTACCCTGCGGTGCGGTATACCACTAGAAGACCTTGATGCATATTCTCGGCGTGGTACAAGTAGTGCCACCCTGCGGCACGGTATAGAACTAGATGACCCTGATGCATATTCTTGGAGTGGTACTAGTAGTTCCATCCTGCGGCATGGTATAGAACTAAAAGACCCTGATGCATAGTCTCTGAGTGGTACTAGTAGTGCTACCCTACGGTGCGGTATACCACTAGATGACCTTGATGCAAAGTCTCGGAGTGGTACTAGTAGTGCCACCCTGCAGCACGGAATAGAACTAGAAGACCCTGATGCATAGTCTCGGAGTTGTACTAGTAGTGACCCTATGGTGCGGTATACCAATATATTATCTTGATGCATAGTCTCGGCGTGGTACTTGTAGTGCTACCCTATGGTGCGGTATACCACTAGATGATCTTGATACATAGTCTCGCTGTGGTACTAGTAGTGCTAGTCCTACGGTGCGGTATACCACTAGATGATCTTGATGCATAGTCTCTGCTTGGTACTAGTAGCGCTACCCTACGGCACGATGTAGAACTAGAAGACCCTGATGCATAGTCTCGGAGTGGTACTAGTAGTGCCACTCTACAGCACGATATAGATCTAGAATTTCCCTGATGCATAGGCTCGAAGTGGTACTAGTAGTGCCACCCTGCGGCACAGTATAGAACTAGATGAACTTGATGCATAGTCTCGGCGTGGTACTAGTAGTTCTACCCTGCAGCACGGTATAGAACTAGAAGACCGTGATGCATAGTCTCGGAGTGGTACTAGAAATGCCACCCTGCGGTGCGGTATACCACTAGATGATCTTAATGCAAAGTCTCGGAGTGGTACTAGTAGTGCCACCCTGCGGCGCGGTATAGAACTAGAAATCCTGATGCATAGTCTCGGAGTGGTACTAGTAGTGCCACCCTGCGGTGCGGTATACCACTAGATGATCTTGATGCAAAGTCTCGGAGTGGTACTAGTAGTGCCACCCTGCGGCACGGTATAGAACTATAAGACTCTGATGCATAGTCTCGGAGTGGTACTAGTAGTGCTACCCTGCGGCGCGGTACAGTACTAGATGATCTTGATGCAAAGTCTCGGAGTGGTACTAGCAGTGCCATCCTGCGGCACGGTATAGAACTAGAAGACCCTGATGCATAGTCTCGGCGTGGTACTAGTAGTGCCACCCTGCGGCACGGTATAGAACTACAAGAGCCTGATGCATAGTCTTGGCGTGGTACTAGTAGTGCCACCCTGCGTTGCAGTATACCACTAGATGATCTAGATGCATAGTCTCGGCGTGGTACTAATAGTGCCACCCTGCGGCACGGTATAGAACTAGAAGACCCTGATGCATAGTCTCGGAGTGGTACCATCAGTGCTACCCTACGGTGCGGTATACCACTAGATTATTTTGATGCATAGTCTCGGCGTGGTACTAGTAGTGCTACCCTATGGTGCAGTATACCACTAGATTATCTTGATGCATAGTCTCGGTGTGGTACTAGTAGTGCCACCCTGCGGCACGGTATAGAACTAGAAGACCCTGTTGCATAGTCTCGGAGTGGTACCAGTAGTGCTACCCTACGGTGCGGTATACCACTAGATTATCTTGATGCAAAGTCTCGGATTGGTAGTAGTAATGCTATCCTATGGTGCGGTATACCACTAGATGATCTTGATGCATAGTCTCGGCGTGGTACTAGTAGTGCTACCCTATGGTGCGGTATACCACTAGATTATCTTGATGCATATTTCCGGTGTGGTACTAGTAGTGCTACCCTACGGTGCGGTATACCAATAGATGATCTTGATGCATAGTCTTGGCGTGGTACTAGTAGTGCTACCCTACGGTGCGGTATAGAACTAGAAGACCCTGATGCATAGTCTCGGTGTGGTACTAGTAATGCCACCCTGCGGCATGGTATAGTACTACATGATCTTGTTGCAAAGTCTCTTCATGTTACTAGTAGTGGCACACTGCGGCGCGGTATAGTACTAGATGATCTTGATGCATAATCTCAGCGTGGTACTAGTAGTGGCACCCTGCGGCACGGTATAGTACTAGGTGATCTTGATGCATAGACTCAGCGTGGTACTAGTGGAGCTAACCTGTGGTGCAGTGTTGTTCTAGATGACGTTTAGACATAATCTCGGCATGTTACTAGTAGTGCCACACTGCGGAACAGTATACCACTAGATGATCTTGATGCAAAGTCTCGGCGTGGTATTAGTGCCACCCTCCGGCACGGTATAGTACTAGGTGATCCTGATGCATAGACTCAGCTTGGTATTAGTGGTGCTAACCTGTGGTGCAGTATTGTTCTAAATGTCGTTAAGACATAATCTCGGCATGTTACTAGTAGTGCATCACTGCGGAACGGTATACCACTAGATGATCTTGATGCAAAGTCTCTGCGTGGTATTAGTGCCACCCTGCGGCACGGTATAGTACTAGGTGCTCTTCATGCATAGACTCAGCGTGGTACTAGTGGTGCTAACCTGTAGTGCAGTATTGTTCTAGATGTCGTTAAGACATAATCTCGGCATGTTACTAGTAGTGCCACACTGCGGAACGGTATACCACTAGATGATCTTGATGCAAAGTCTCGGCGTGGTACTAGTAGTGCCACCCTGCGGCACGGTATAGAACTAGAATACCGTGATGCACAGTCTCGGAGTGGTACCAGTAGTGCCACCTTGCAGTGCGGTATAGAAATAGAAAACCTTGATTGCAAAGTCTCGTCGTGGTACAAGTAGTGGCACCCTGCAGCACGGTATAGAACTAGAAAACCGTGATGCATAGTCTCGGCGTGGTACAAGTAGTGCCACCCTGCAGCACGGTATAGAACTAGAAGACCATGATGCATAGTCCTGGAGTGGTACTAGTAGTGCCACACTCTGACATGGTATAGAACTAGAAGACCCTGATGCATAGTCTCGGCGTGGTACAAGTAGTGCCACCCTGCGACATGGTTTAGAACTAGAAGACCCTTATGCATAGTCTCGGAGTGGTACTAGTAGTGCTACCCTGCGGTGCGGTATACCACTAGATGATCTTGATGCATAGTCACGGCGTGGTACTAGTAGTTCCACCCTGTGGCACAGTATAGAACTAGAAGACTCTGATGAATAGTCTCGGAGTGGTACTAGCAGTGCCACCCTTCGACACAGTATAGAACTAGATGACCCTGATGCATAGTCTCGGCGTGGTACAAGTAGTGCCACCCTGCAGCACGGTATCGAACTAGAAGACATTGATGCAAAGTCTCGGCGTGGTACAAGTAGTGCCACCCTGCAGCACGGTATAGAACTAGAAGACCGTGATGCATAGTCTCGGGGTGGTACTAGTAGTTCCACCCTGTGGCACGGTATAGAACTAAAAGTCTCTGATGAATAGTCTCGGCGTGGTACTAGTAGTTCCACCCTGTGGCACAGTATAGAACTAGAAGACTCTGATGAATAGTCTCGGAGTGGTACTAGCAGTGCCACCCTTCGACACAGTATCGAACTAGAAGACCGTGATGCATAGTCTCGGCGTGGTACAAGTAGTGCCACCCTGCAGCACGGTATAGAACTAGAAGACCTTGATGCAAAGTCTCGGCGTGGTACGAGTAGTGCCACCCTGCAGCACGGTATAGAACTAGAAGACCGTGATGCATAGTCTCGGCGTGGTACAAGTAGTGCCATCCTGTAGCACGGTATAGAACTAGAAGATCTTGATGCAAAGACTCGGACTGGTACTAGTAGTGCCACCCTGCGGCACGGTATAAAACTAGAAGACCCTGATGCATAGTCTCGGAGTGGTACTAGTAGTGCTACCCTGCGGTGCAGTATACCACTAGATGATCTTGATGCATAGTCGTGGCGTGGTACTAGTAGTTCCACCCTGTGGCACGGTATAGAACTAAAAGTCTCTGATGAATAGTCTCGGAGTGGTACTAGTAGTTCCACCCTGTTGCACGGTATAGAACTAGAAGACCCTGAAGAATAGTCTCGGAGAGGTACTAGTAGTGCTACCCTGCGGCACGGTATAGAACTAGAAGACCCTGAAGCATAGTCTCGGAGAGGTACTAGTAGTGCCACCCTGCGGCGCGGTATAGAACTAGAAGACCTGATGCATAGTCTCGGAGTGGTACTAGTAGTGCTACCCTGCGGCGCGGTATAGAAGAGCCTGAAGCATAGTCTCGGAGAGGTACTAGTAGTGCCACCCTGCGGCGCGGTATAGAACTAGAAGACCCTGATGCATAGTCTCGGAGTGGTACTAGTAGTGCTACCCTGCGGCGCGGTATAGAAGAGCCTGAAGCATAGTCTCGGAGAGGTACTAGTAGTGCCACCCTGCGGCGCGGTATAGAACTAGAAGACCCTGATGCATAGTCTCGGAGTCGTACTAATAGTGCTACCCTGCGGCGCGGTATAGAACTAGAAGACCCTGATGCATAGTCTCGGAGTGGTACTAGTAGTGCTACCCTGCGGCGCGGTATAGAACTAGAAGAGCCTGAAGCATAGTCTTGGAGAGGTACTAGTAGTGCCACCCTGCGGCGCGGTATAGAACTAGAAGACCCTGAAGCATAGTCTCGGAGTGGTACTAGTAGTGCCACCCTGCAGCGCGGTATAGAACTAGAAGACCCTGATGCATAGTCTCGGAGTGGTACTAGTAGTGCTACCCTGCGGCGCGGTATAGAAGAGCCTGAAGCATAGTCTCGGAGAGGTACTAGTAGTGCCACCCTGCGGCGCGGTATAGAACTAGAAGACCCTGATGCATAGTCTCGGAGTGGTACTAGTAGTGCTACCCTGCGGCGCGGTATAGAAGAGCCTGAAGCATAGTCTCGGAGAGGTACTAGTAGTGCCACCCTGCGGCGCGGTATAGAACTAGAAGACCCTGATGCATAGTCTCGGAGTCGTACTAATAGTGCTACCCTGCGGCGCGGTATAGAACTAGAAGACCCTGATGCATAGTCTCGGAGTGGTACTAGTAGTGCTACCCTGCGGCGCGGTATAGAACTAGAAGACCCTGATGCATAGTCTCGGAGAGGTACTAGTAATGCACCCTGCAGCGCGGTATAGAACTAGAAGACCCTGATTCATAGTCTCGGAGAGGTACTAGTAGTGCCACCCTGCAGCGCGGTATAGAACTAGAAGACCCTGATGCATAGTCTCGGAGTGGTACTTGTAGTGCTACCCTGCGGCGCGGTATAGAAGAGCCTGAAGCATAGTCTCGGAGAGGTACTAGTAGTGCCACCCTGCGGCGCGGTATAGAACTAGAAGACCCTGATGCATAGTCTCGGAGTGGTACTAGTAGTGCTACCCTGCGGCGCGGTATAGAAGAGCCTGAAGCATAGTCTCGGAGAGGTACTAGTAGTGCCACCCTGCGGCGCGGTATAGAACTAGAAGACCCTGATGCATAGTCTCGGAGTGGTACTAGTAGTGCTACCCTGCGGCGCGGTATAGAAGAGCCTGAAGCATAGTATCGGAGATGTACTAGTAGTGCCACCCTGCGGCGCGGTATAGAACTAGAAGACCCTGATGCATAGTCTCGGAGTCGTACTAATAGTGCTACCCTGCGGCGCGGTATAGAACTAGAAGACCCTGATGCATAGTCTCGGAGTGGTACTAGTAGTGCTACCCTGCGGCGCGGTATAGAACTAGAAGAGCCTGAAGCATAGTCTTGGAGAGGTACTAGTAGTGCCACCCTGCGGCGCGGTATAGAACTAGAAGACCCTGAAGCATAGTCTCGGAGTGGTACTAGTAGTGCTACCCTGCGGCGCGGTATAGAACTAGAAGACCCTGTTGCATAGTCTCGGAGTGGTACTAGTAGTGCCACCCTGCGGCGCGGTATAGAACTAGAAGACCCTGTTGCATAGTCTCGGAGTGGTACTAGTAGTGCCGCTCTGCTGCATGGTATAGTGCTAGGTGACCTTGATGCATAGTCTCTGCAACTCAGCTGGTGAACAGTATAATTCTTCGGGCGTCAGTATGCGTCTTTTTCATTTGTTAAACAGTAAAAGCTCCTGAGGTCAAGTTGGTGTACTGACATTCAAACTCCATTGACATGTGCAGATAAGCAACTGGCACTGATGAGTAGAAATCAATTAATATATGTAAATATGATGTCACACATCAGTGTATTTCCCTGAACTTGGTTAAGCTTAATTTGTATGAAGCGAAGGGATATTTAGCAAAGCTTCAGAAGAGTTGGAAGTAACTGTGAATGGACTACAATATAACATTTAGTATGGCTAATTGAGACAGTGTGAGAGGACAGCAAAGAGACGTCACTACTTACTCGTACTCCTCAGCTGTGGTTGCGGTGAGATGAGTGCCAATGTAGGAGCTTTCCTCCAAGGAAACCTTGTCGACTGCTCATTGCACCCCGAACTACAAATACACAAGGGCAATGGTGCTACGTGACCACTGTTTCCTAAGGCAAGGCGTTGATGTTAGCTGACTATCGAATGTATACAGAATGTGTAACATGAGAATTGTGCTGCACCACCTGTTGTGCAGCAAGATAATGAACAGTACAGAAATAGGACAATGTATTACTGACAACATCAATTTTACCTTTGAAATTATATTTCGATGGACAATAATCTGATGCACAACGTCTCTTTAACAATAGCACACCACAGTCTGGTAGGTGTGAGGGCATACACACCGGAGCGAGTTTGAACTCTAATTATGGCTCGGAACAGGAGCTTGACCAGTGTAGAGGACTGGTCGTGTGGCTTTCCAGCTGGGTACAAAGTCACAGACAGCAAGTACAACCTTGAGTCTAGGTGGAACCACTCTCACTCGTATACCTGGGCCACTGGTGGCCTCTGGAAGCTGCTGACCCTGCTGTAGCACTGGTGGTGATGAGCTGGGGCTGGAACCGGGTCCTGGTGCGCAGATGAGCAGATTGACGTCGGCACTGCTGATCCAGAGTTGGCGATGCCAAAGGGAAGTTCCTCTACCTTGAGGAAGGCCTGGATGATGGGGTGGACCTCTTCGTAGGTCTTGGTGGGTGGCTCTAACAAATCTAAAAAGGGTGCAGAGAGGACCGGTCTCTCCAGGAAACGGGCGGTTTGAGCTCGTTCCCGGGGACTTAGACTGTCAAGTACAGTTGGGTTTGAGTTAAACTCTTGCTTGTACTTAGATGCGGTAGCATCTTTTTTATCCCTTCTCCGAATACCACTCCTATGGGATTATGGCATGAGGACAGAGCTCTCTACTACCAGCCCCACGAAGGTAGAGAATGTGACGTTCGTCTGTATCTGGGTGTATTTCCACGTACCGCAAGTGACAGACCAAGGCTGCCCCCTATCCCAGCATCTGGCACCAGAAGCACGGTGGACACTGAGCGTAGGGTTACACAATAGCTGACAGTCACAATAAATGGGTGTGGTCCCCCAAGGGACAGGTCCTCAGACCCAGGCGAATACCCCCCCTCCCCCTGCAATAGGAAGTGCGGTAGATGGAGTATAACGTGGACTGATTTGTCTAGTCCCAAGAGGTTTGGATTTCTAGTGGTTGTGGATCTACCTTTCTAAACACAAGGGTGCACAGAATGGGTGGCCATCTAATGTGTATGTTCTGACGTACGAATATCCCTGAGGAGGAATTCGCAGTCCTGCACGAGGTTGAAAAAATTGTGTTTAGAAAATATTCTGCAGTCTCCTCTTGTCCCATTGCTGACATGATTTTTACTAGAAAGGGTTCTAGAAATACTGGGAATAATATTCTAAAGTTAAAAAAAAAACAGGGTTATTTCTGTATGGAAATAAACACGGTGGTGTGTACTACCTCCTATCAAGCAATAGTTGAACGGAAGTTGGCTACGGTAAACAGGTGAAGGTGACCTTGTTCTAAACTTGCAAGGTAAGAAAACTAAATGGCTGTTAAAAAAAACTTGATTTAACTAACTCTATGTGTTGTCCTGAAGGGAACGGTATTTCCAGAAGTGAACGAAAGTGTAAAATGTTTGACTACTTAAACAAAGGGAGCTTCTGAAGTTAGTCTGGGAGGTGCAGAGACCTCTACGAAGGCTTGGGGGAAGATCTGGAAGACCTGGGCAGCAGAAGAGAGTCCCAGCACATGTGGTGCTGTAGCATGCTGCTGATGGTTCCTTCGGCACCCGAAGTGCGATGAAGGTACAGACTGGCATTGCAAGGGCCATGGCCCGGTATTTATACTCTCCCGGTTCTTCCCTTTTCCGGATAGTATTAGGGGGTGGCTTGCCATCCCTCTAGGCATGTGACGTCACCAGCTGGCTGAAGTTCCAGTTGTTGCATATATCGTCAGTTAATACTACAAGTACCATCCCTTGGTGCGCCATAGTACTGAGTGGTCTTACCTTGTCATCTCAGTGGCTCGGCCAGTACCTCATTTATTCTTCGGGATATGAGTGTGCATCTTATACTGTTGGGTAAACAGTACAATTTATTGGCGTCTGGAAGATTGTTCTGTTAATAAAACTCCGTTGGATGTGGCAGGGAAGTTCGCACTGATGAGGTTAAGTCAAATCAATGAACTGACAAGACTTAAGGATTCATTGCCAGTATGTATGAACTTCATTAGTACATACTCAAAGAATCATATCATGAAGTTCAATTTGCTGGTTTAATGTAAACCACTGTATAATTCTGGTAGATTCAATTATGAAAACTTTACACAAGGTTAAATATTGAAAAACTGCATATCTTAAAGTCTCTCAAGTCTTTTAAGTCTCTTAAGTCAGGCTCTGCGACACTATTTCACCACCAGGCTTTAGCAGATACTGTAACTCCCAGGGGATGGGTGGAGAGCTTGCTAGTGGATAAACTGCAAGACTAACTAAAACATTTCATTAAAAAAAATTATTAAGAGTTATTATAAATTACTATTAGAATTTGTTATAAATTATTATAAATTGTTATCCATATGTTAAGACACTCACTTTACAAAACTGTGTTTGAAAATATAAATAATAAACTATGCTTGCTGAACTCTGTAGAAAAGTTCAGAACCATATTCACTGGAACACATTACCTTATTTCTCTTCTGGATACCATGCAACATACAAAAACTGTTGGTGAACAAAACTACTTGGAGAAAACATGCAGTACTAAAAAAAAAACTCTCATAATACTGTATTGTATGTAGAAAAATATGATAGGCATGATTGCATTACGAACCTTGGCCTGCTGTGATGTATTTCCGGGAATGGGTTTCTATGTTCCAGGTGTTGCTCTGCCTGTTAGGCAACATCGTTGTCATCTCGGTGATTAACCAGATGTCTCTCGTAGCACTTTTTGTGTTAGTCTTAATGTCCGTGTTCATACGGAATTATTACCTCAAGACGTCCAACAACATGAAAAGGCTGGATGGAATCTGTAAATACTGTCAAAAATTATACTTTCAACCTAAGTACATACAAGAAAAAATAAAAATACTAGCAAAATCAGGTTTACATTTTTTTTGTAAAAATAATTTTGATTGTTCTAAAAATTGCATATATTAAAATTAAAGTACAATATTTTCAAGTCAATTTCGGGGTAAGTAGGCTTAAGTTAGAATAATGACAGATGATCACTGAAGCTGGATGGGTGATAAATGATGATGGATGAATGATGGCATATTACTGATGATTAAAGAGTGATGAATTATGATTTTAATGAACAGAGATAATGGATGGTTGATGTAGGATTATCATGATAATGGATGATAAGGTAGGAGGAGGAGGGGGATGATGACAGAGATTGATGATGTCTATGTAGGGTGCACCTTACAGTCTTGTAACACCCACTCAGTTACAGGCTTTCAAGTTGACACTTGCAGGTTCCAGCCATACCTGTGTGATTACTGTATGCACATGTTCTGAAAAAGCTGATGGCATGTTTCTCCAAATTAGATTATCTCATTTGTAGAAGTTAGTTTATTTGTTTTTCAAAACATAAAAACAATATTTTAATGTACTGAGCTATGAAATATATATTTGTTTGTTGGATATAATTTAAACATTTCTTACACTAATATGAAGTTATGAATTCCTCATTGTCTGATATCCTAAAACAGAGGTATTTCCCTGCAATTGTGTAAAATGGTTGAGTGATTTAGAGAGAATGAGCCACTGCTTTATAGAGTGGAGTTGAGGGTAAGGTCTCGAGAGCCAACGTGGGTGAAATGAGGTGGATATGGAGCAGCGCCGAAATGCAAGGGTGTGAGAAACAGGATATCTCAAGAAAACCTGCCAACCAGCAGCATCATTTAGCATTATTCTCCACATGTAAAAATGTGGAAATGACCCTGTCAGAAATGAAACATGGTTCATGATGGTTCGCCCTGGCCAGTACACCACTTTACTTAGTGCTAGAGTGACTAGTGGAGAGTGCGAGGAGGGCAACCTGTGTGAGGGACATGTGCAGTGATGCTGTGTGGGACTGTGTTCCAGCCAAGAGCCCAGTCTTCAGTCACTTGCACAGCACTTTGCAGGGCCTGGCCTGCATCCGGGCCTGCGGTGCCCAGCAAGCTGTGTGCCGGCAGTTCGACCAGCACCAGGTACGCTGACTTCTCCACCACCCATTGTGTGTCCCTCCACTGTGACTGTAGACACCCAGTGCACCATAGGACCTGTTCCTGTTCCTAGTCGATACCTGTTATTCAGAATATCTGTTATGGGTAAGCAGTGTGCTAGGCCGCGTTGTTCCACTATTTAAACTTGTTCTTGTTCTCGAATACCTGTTATTAGCCAAGTACTGGTCTGATCTTTTTCACTATCTCTATATAGCGCATACCCTTCTGGTAGTTGGATTCAGCATTAAAATATATATGTATAAACTTTCCAGTGTAAGTAAGGTGTACGGGATTCCCTACAGATAAAGTACCTAAACGCCTGGCATTAGGATTGTTCTACCGGGGAAACAAGACACACGAGGAGGTTAGGTATCAAGAGGTATACCACCTCGTGTCTTATGTTCTCCTGGTAGTACAGTGACAATAGCAATTTTCTGGTGGCTGTTACTGTCACAGCGTGGGCGCATAAAAGAAGAACAGCTAGAGACCTACTGAAAAATTAATTATAACTTCAAACAAAAAAACTTCGAACATTTTTTTGGTTGCCAAAAAATTGTATTAAAAAAAACAACAACAAACACATGCAAAATGGACTCCTCGAATGTGGTTGTTAAATAAGTTCAAAATGAAGTTAGAAATAATTTTTATGCATAATATTCTCATCCGTAAATACTATTGG
Source organism: Dryococelus australis (assembly GCA_029891345.1). Taxonomy (NCBI): domain Eukaryota; kingdom Metazoa; phylum Arthropoda; class Insecta; order Phasmatodea; family Phasmatidae; genus Dryococelus; species Dryococelus australis. The sequence goes on along the minus strand of CM057003.1, from coordinate 4,130,776 downwards.
GATGCAGTATTGGATAATAGACGATAGGAACAGGTACGATGAAATTATATCGTAAAGTGCCGAGTAACAAGCGAGCACATATGATTATTTCTGGTTCAGTAACAGGCTGGGATGGCAACAGGTATCTCCAGAAAATAGGAACAGGTATCAACTGTTCTCGCCCAATATCTGTTGTTGATAACAGGTATTGAAAATACTCCCCATCTCTACTTTAGATACAAATAGTGTGAAGTGATTCCCTATGCAAAATGAGATAGTAAACATTACAGTCGACTCTCGATTGATCATTATTTAAAGGACTCCCAAAAAATGTCCTTACATGCGGGATTTCAGTAGATGAGGATTCTGACATGTAAATCAGTAAAATACAACTTCTAACTTTATAAAACTTTATGTTGAATATAGTAAGAGCTAAACAGTATCTGTGAATAAAGCCCGTGTGCACTCTATCAGTAGAGAGAGTGCGGAGAAATGATTCATCAGGCAGAGTGTTCACGGCAACTGGAGAAGGAAGGTGGCCGCAGGAGGATTACCCCTCCATGCAGCTATATCTTGGTGCCAGTGACAAATGTCTGTCTTTTAAAGTAATTAATTATATAATAATGCAAAGAAAAATTTGTAATTTTGAGACAGAAATGAATAAATAAGGCGATTATAATTGATTTCTTTCCTTTCTTTACAAATTAATCATTCAAAACCATTTCCTCTGATTTTCCCTGCCGTAAGTTACACTGCACTCGGCTTGGCGCTTACCTACCCATTATTAGACGGCAAAAGGTGTCTAATAGGCCCTTAAATTTTATCAGTTTATTCAAAAGACGCGTGTATTTAAATAAATTAATATAAATCCTCCGATTTCCCCGCCAGAAGTTACTGAAAATGAACTTTACATTTATAATACAAGTTGCTCGATGTTCAAACAATTTTTGGTGACAAGGGGAGGTCAAGTATATACTTCTGGACATTTAATTTTATTCGCAAAGATGCTACCCCTTGAGTTAAATTAATATTACATTTTAAAATCATGTTAAGCTTACACCAGATACAATGAAACACTAACCTCATGGGGAAAACGACTTTTAATTACAAAAGAAAACATCTTTGCAAATAATAATTCCTCGTTAAAATGTTCTGTGTAACATTTTCAGGTTAAACCATTTGCTTTGAAATATAAGTGATGATAGGTGCAACTATTTTGAGCGACGGATAATCTTGATAAAATTTCTAAGTTTGTCGGGCACACTTTATTTGCTCGCTGCAGGTGTGTGAAGGCAAGTGGGTGAGGCTGAGAGACTTGTTTTTTTCTGTTGCTAGACAACAGTTTCCTCTCTCAAAGGCATGTGAGGGGAGAATGGAGGGTATGTGGCTGAGATACAGAAAGAAGGGTGAGAGAGAGGATGCTAGGTCGCCACACTCGTTACTATAGGAAATATTAATGTTGAAAGTGGACTGGGAAAGTAGTTTCATTTCTGAATGTTTGATTACAAATTAGAAGTTTAAGGTGGTAGCCATAGAACTGGGCATCTTGTTTTAAACATACAGTATTAGTATCATGTATGATTTAGTAAACATACATGTTATACTAATTTCATAGTGCCCTTTGATGAACATGGATACTAGTGACTGTTGCTTAGGGAATTCATATCTACCATTATACATGTATCTACGTCATTTTGGAACCATGTACAGAGCCAAATTTCTCTTCCAGGAAACAAACAGTAACAGTCTAGGGTCCCAAGACTGGACCAATCATGTGTCCATCACACTTCTGGATAGGAACTAAATTAAATGGCTGGGCACTAATTAGCTCCTGCCAGGTAACATGATGGAGAATGTGACGTCTCAGGGGTACATAGACTGTTTGGCCACTGTGGCTGGCAGGCATGGGCAACAAGTGAACTGGTCACACGGTTGCATTTTCCCTCACACACTATGCAGGGTTGTTGTTGCCAAGCTAAGTGCCTGTAATTAATGGCTGTCGGCTGATTAGCTATGAAAGAACATGAGCACAGAACTCATCACCAGATTTATTGGGTCATCACTGCTATGTGTTACGTTAGTGTAATAGTAACAATTAACACTACCTTTGCTCTAAGACAACAATTACACAGACATTGCTAGCCAAGAAACATGCTCCTAGGAAATAATGTTTATTTTTGTGTCGCACGCAAGAGTTACTCAGTGGACTGTATCTGGATATGTGTTCCCCGGAGTTGGATCGTCCTAATGTCTATGCACATGCCCATTCAGGAGCCTGTTAAACAATTCAAGTCCATGATGAGCAAGGGCATCTGTGGAGGCTAAATAAAAATGGTTTCAAGACTTTAAAACTAACATAGCCAGATCATGCATAAAGTTGAAAGTCTCTATGGCATGCACCTCCATAACTCACCACCACTGCTCCAAGACTGTCATCATGGCAGCTGGAAGGAGATCTTTATCAGACAACAAAACCCTTAAATGACTAAACTAATGTAACACTTTCACACTTCTGATTACTTCGGGTAAAAAATAACAAAAAAACCTTTCATTTAACAATAAAGCTATTACAAATATATGTTTAAATACTAAGACTCATGAGGCCTACAAGTTAATGATGTAGGAACCCTAAGGGGTTGGACATTACGTGGCGTCATGCATCGCTCGTACACACACGACATCCACTGGTCTTGATATCACATTTACAATATGCACCTTGGTGTTGATCACTTTCACCTTATTATCAGTTTCTTGAATTGTCCACTTGCCAACACCTTGACACAAACTATACGCATCCATGGGGTGTCCTTCAGGTGGTGCTAGGTGGCTGTGAGGAAGGGGCTAAAGGTTGGCGGAATTGGTATGATGGCAAAACATGCATTCAAACAAGATAACTGTAACGGAATCATGTCTTGAAATGAAGTACAAAGCAACACACATGAAGAGCTCTTAGGAGACCTGTTTCCTCAAACCAATCATCAGGTACATACAATTATGATGATTCAAATTACATAAGGATAGCATTGAGTGGGAAAAGAAGCCTTTCAGCAGTGCTTAGTTATGGATGAGATGTATTCACGTTGAGTGTGTATGTGTTATGGTAGTGATGATCTTTGTTTCAGGATGCACACACATCAGCCAACTACTGCTACGGCTCGGTCAACTCCGCCTTCACCTTCCTGCTAGACATTCTCTACGTCAGCTACATGGCTTGCATCCTCACCACCTTCTTGCTGCAGGACGGTGGGTGGCACTTCCTCCCTGTTACCCCCAGAGGTACACTCTGGCCATGCATGCATGTTCATATGGTAGAGAGGCAAGACTGCACATAGCTCCTAATAACAGGAAGATAGACAAGTGGTTCCAGGCTCACTATAATCTGGAGCTCTCATTATAGACTATAGTTTGTGACAATTGCAACACCAGAAGAATGGCTTGAATGAATCCAAACTCCGAGCATGTGTAGAACAGTGTACCAGCAATAAGTGATTACTACTGCAGAGAGATGGCGTACAAGTAGGCCCATCAGAACCCCCTCTTGTGTGACCGGCTCTGTCAGCGAAGAGCCGTCAAATGAAGTGAAAGCAGGTGCCAGCATGCCTCGTCTATGTCAAAAGGTGCCTTCAGCATGTGAGTGAGATCGAATGGGACAGAATGATCGGTTTCTGGGAAACCTGTTTATCATACCATAACATTTTGGCTCGTACAGGGAATTCTGATATAACAGTGATGCATATGTGGCACCAGTGGATACAAGAGGGTCGTAAGCAGGTGCTGGACCACGCAATGTGACCACAGCACGTGATGACTGCCATATTGTCCGTATGGCTGTAACGGACCGTACAGCCTCGTCCAAAGTGTTGGCTTGACACTGGAGCACTGCAATGGGTGTGGATCTGTCTACGTTAATGGTTCGACACCATCTGCTGCGGACTGGACTGGTGGCATGCATGCCATTGCGTCGGCTTCCATTGTCCAGGAATCACTAACGCCTCAGACTGCAATGGGCACGTGAATGCCGTCACTGATGTGCTGAGTGGCAAAATGTAGTGTTTTAGGACGAGTCCCGCTTCAACCTGTACTACAGTGATGGCCGCATATGTGTTATATGCTACTGTTGTGACTGCAAACTGGCAGCCTGCATTGTGGAGCGGTATAGCGGACAAAGGCCAAGTATGATGGTTTGGGACACCATAGGATACAACATGCAATCTCAACTCCTACATATTGAGGGCAATCTGAATAGCAACTGCTACATCAGGGAGGTGTTAGAGCCCCCAGTACTACTCTCCTTCAGGCGACTCCACAGGCCATATTTCAGCAGGACAATGCCTGGCCACATGTGGCAAGGAATGTGCAAGCCTTCTTCAATGAACGACGAGTACCACTGCTTCCCTGGCCTGCACGTTCGCCTGACATGTCGCCCATCGAAAATGTCTGAGATATGATTGGTTGGCGACTTGTTCGTCACAGTCCTCCACTGTTGATGCGTTGTGGGCTCGCCTACAAACCATGTGGAGGAATGTACCCCAGGAACATTTAGGGGCTTTGGCTGTAGCACGTGGCGGCTTCACGCCAAACTGAATTTTCAAGGACAGAGATCATTTATAGTTCTGTAATCCTAACCAATTGTGTATTGTCATGTACCTAATATGTGGTATAAAGGTCATTTCAAACACGCATATCCTTCTTGGTGTTGCATTTTTCACAAACATTAGTGTATATGTGATCCGTGTATTGACAGCACCAGGCTTGGGGTTTGTCAAGTTGTCAACTTGCATGTTTAGCTGGACATGTTTGTGCTCACTGACAACTCAGTCCCTTGTCCATGGGCATTGCCCAAGTTTTTTCCCCCAAGAGGGAACTAACAGCCAGGAATCTCATGTGACTCTAAGAAAATAATAATGCCTACATGCACAACAGTGCAACATAACATTCAAACCATTTTTTCTGTGCAGACTACTCTGGGGTTTATTAATTATCATAAATGTTTTACAGTAAATGGTTTCCTGTCACTAAAATCACGTGATGGTACCTTTATGACTATTCTGTTTGCATCTTGTATTTTAAACAGAATCTCACATATACTCTGGCACATGCCCATCTATTGACTGTGTGGCACGGTCATCGAGATTTGATGCACTAGACCAAGTGCGTGGTTATATACAGGTTTATCGATGGCTGGCGAGAGGTGGTAGATACTGACTTACTCAGATGATCTCCGTGATGCTGATGAAGCTGAGGTTTTGATCCTTGGTCTCAACTCAATGGATTCTGGGTTGCCTCTCGCCGTATTGACTATTCCAGGCAGCAGATTCCCGGCTCCAGAACCTGGGATTGGCCAGGCCGTACCTAGCCTCGGTCCTGTAAATGTCCTCTCACAACCAGATGGTACTCTTGGCTGGTGTAAATATGCGGAGGAAAATATACAAACACCACGTGAGCAGTTGCGACTGCTTGGCGCCTTAGTGCGGCAGCGAGGTACTGTACTACCTGTCTTCCTGTGTAGGAGGGGTGAGTGCAGACCACTGCTTGGCAGCAAAAAAGCTAGGTTTTGCTCCCTACGCCTTTGGCTATGCCTTACCTTGTAAGGCATAGTGTATCACTGCAGTAGCTGCTTGCTGGTACGAGCTTGGTAAAATTCTCCACTGATACCCCACACTTGGCGGACTGATCAGAGACGTGGAGCTGTGTGGACCACCAATGCCTCTACTGGATGTGAATTCAGGCAAGGTTGGAACGGCAAGACTCAGGCTATGGTCACTCCAGCACTATCAGTGCTCAAAGCAAAGGAATAACCTGGGCTTGCTGCTCCTCCGTGGATGAAGGTTTGTGGCTCCTCTGCTCCTCCCCTCCAGCATTACCAGTGTGCGGGCGGTTGGGAAGAAACAGGCAGCTGTCTAATGGGTCTGTTTTCAGACTGACTGACTCCTGAAGGGGGCCCATAGTCAAAGCTAATTCTGTTTTAGAAAAATACTCAGTTCCTGTCATCAGTGCACAGCGTGAATTGTTCCTAGCGGGCAAAATAGAAAGATACTCTGTAAATGAAAAAGCTTAAGGTTAAAGAACAAAATTATGTTTATTGAAACATCAATAAACACGACTCGTGCTACCTCCTACCAAACAGTGGGATGCTGAATGTTACTTATGTTAGCCAGGTGTAGTTGACCTGGCCCTGAGTTAAAAAGGGAAAGATTTTTCTCGACGTGAAAAATACTTTACCACTAAAACTGTACTGAAGAAAGTGGATGTGTAGAAGAGACAAAGTGAAGTTAACGAGTGTTAGCGTGTTCGCTATTGGAGGACTGGTCATCGTTATTGAAAGTAGCCACTGGGGGCGTACTTAAGACTTGGTAGATCTTTGGAGGTCCTAGCACTGAGCAGTGCTCGGGCTGTAGCGATACAGGATGCAAGAATAACTCTGGAGCCCCGCAGGGCATGAATTGATATGGTGCTGAAGTCTAGGCTGCTGCGGCGGCATGCGGGTAAGGCACATGATGTCCTTCTGCCGTGAGGCTGGGAGGTAGGAACCCTCTTGTCAACGTTACTTGGTTCGTATATCTTTGGTGGCGCTTGGCCGCACCCGAAGTGGCTGAAGCTTGTTGGCACTCAGCACGGGGGGGGGGGGGGGGGCAGCGTGCCCACTGGTTGCGTGTAACCTTGTAGCCACATGTTCGGCCGCCTGGTAGATTTAAACGGCAGAGAGCTTACGTGCAGATTAATGCGTGCACAACTCTCACGTGGGTGGTTGAAGTAGATAACTCTTACGTAGGTCAAAGTAAGGGTATACTTAGCGATGAGTTGCAATCTTAGTTTATTGGTGGTATAAGCGGCATGCGTCCAGTCTTTATAGCAACATAATATGTATCAATGATATTCTGCATTATTCTGTTTCTGAATGTTTTTTATGGGACTTGTTTGGTTGATTATAACATGTGAGTTGATTTCTAAGTCACTTGGTGATTCTCTGTGTAGCTCTGTAACGTAAAGCACAAAGTTCAATCATTTCTCTAGAATTTCAATAGATGTGTTACTGATGATATCAAAGAATTAAATTTTTGATTACTAATGCTCCCACTTTTATGTTTTCATCTATAGCTTATAGCTTTGGTCTGTTCTGTATTATGCCTGGTGTGACTACTAGCTGGAAAGGGGAGGGGATGGGAGGAGGGGGTCAGTTTACCTACAGTACTAACAACATAAACGTACATGTCGCGTACTTTAAGCCATAGCAAAAAAAAAAAAAAAATTCAAACTAAACACTTCTTGACATTGTAGAAGTCTGAGGCGCAGTAGTTTCTGTACCTATTTTTATGTTTTTCCAGCTGTGGTGGCGAGGCTCCATTTATATGCGAAAATAAAAACTGTGAGGCTTATCTGGGGTTTTAACCAGTAATTCTTCAGTCAGAAGCTAAATACTTAGATTTGGTAGTAGTAGTAGTAGTAGTAGTGTAAAAACTGACAGTGAGACAGTGTTAAGTGTGGTGCAGACACGTGTGGGGTGCGTGCAGGTACGAGAGGCAGTGAGGCAGGCCTCATCATCTCGCAGCTCATCTCTACGTCACTGTACCTGCAGTGGGGCATCAAGCAGTCTGCCGAGCTGAGCAACAACATGACCAGTGTGGAGAGAGTGCTCGAGTACACACAGCTCCCACTCGAGCCCAACTCCTCCGGTAACTACCAGTGCACCCACACACTTAGTCAAAACAGCATTCAAAAAACACTATGAGCACCCGACACTCGTAGGGCGTTTACGAAAAGTAACCTCATAAGAGTTAACTGGATTAACTTGGCTGTGTGACAAGATGTACTCAATCACTAGGTGTTAATCAAGTTGTTTTGTGTCACGCAGTACTTGAAAGTTAAGTTCACAATTAGGGAAGGGCTACCCAGCAAGGAAAATAAGTGATTCAATCACATTACTGTGTTAACAGGACTATTTGTGTGGAAGCACTTTTCAGAACCCTGTTTGGTTTCAAATGAATCACCGTGTGAGAAAATTATGCATTACTTTCTCAAAGACAGCGTACAGCGTAAAAAACAAGGCAACATTTTTTGTTTACCATGTACAATAGATTACTACTCTACAGGGAACAACTCAAAAATGTGAGTGTGTTACACTTTTTTAAATGTACAAGTGGAGTTCTGACCTGTTCTTATGGAATGTGGTTATCATCTTCACAAAATTTTTTAAGTTTTGCACTTTCTTGTTTAATAGTGCATTTGTTCAGAAACTCAGACATTTATCTTTCACTCTGGCTGTTACTAGCAATAAACTTCTGTTTCAGCTTCATTTTCAAGGGTAATTGCAGCATTCTCAAACAGACATAGGCTATAGGACATTACATATATAGACTATTTGCGATAAAGTGAGTACTTTCAAACACCACCTTAGAAAAGAGCCACTGCTCCCAACTTTATATATTTTAACGGGTGCACTGAGTGCCATGCGCCCAGTAAAGTTGATAACGATGGAGGGGAAAGTAGTTCCATATCTCAACGTTGAATAAAAAGTGTTAAGTAACTATTTGTGTTAACTTCAATTAGTCTTTTCGCTTTCAGTCTTCTTTAAATGCATCAAAGTATAAA